>MWMN01000075.1:0-13389 GCA_002968875.1 Cordyceps cicadae | reverse complement strand
GAAGGGGGGGGGGGGGGGGGGGGGAGAGGGGCGGGGAGAAGAGCTCACAGCCTTGTCGAGCTTGGCACCGGCCTCGGAGCCGACGTTCTGGAGCTTGCCGGCGGCGTCGGGGGAGGAGCCGGAGCCGGGGATGGCCGACTTGATGTTGGCGCGGGCCTTGTGCAGGTCACCTAGCGAGAGAGGAGGGGAAGATTATCAGTTTAGAACGTGCTCCTTCCTTGGATACGATGCCGCGCGCGCAGCGGCGAGAGGTGGAAAATAGAGAAGGAGGAGGAGGAGGAGGAGGAGGAGGAGGAGGAGGAGGAGGAGGAGCTTACTCTCAAACTTGTTCTCGGCGGCCTTGGCGTTGCCGCCGGCGCTGTAGAGGTAGTAGCCGATGCCACCGGCAGCGCCGAGGCCGAGGATCAGGGGCATGCGTGACTTGGACATTTCGTTGTCGGGATGTGTTGCGATTGAGTTGAAAGAGGATGAGGCAATGGGGTTGGTGGTGGTGGTGGTGGCGGTGTGAAGGAGGAGGAGGAGAGAGAGGGAGAGGAAAAGTGGTGTGATGTAATCAGAGGGAGGGAGGGAGAGAGGGGAGGGGAGAGGAAAAAGTAGAGCTCGAGTTGACATGCAAGGCTACTGAGAATCGGGGGCTTGCCAGGCACTGCAGCTTCCGCTAGGAAAAGGAAAGAAGATGTTAGACTATTGTGGTAGCGACCCCTACAGTACGAGGGCAGGCTGGGGAGAAGCCTTGCTTTGCGAGCTTCAAGCTGTAGCGAATAGCTGGATGGTTGGATGCCTTGGCTAGAACCCGCGCTTAGCCGGGAATGGCCTGATGGCAAAAGGTCTAGAGCCAATGGATAGCAAGTAGTAGGAGTTTGTGGCGGGTGCTGCATGTGCAGTGGCCGTCGTTATTTATTGGAGGGTGCATACATAACTTAGCAGTACAAACATACCTGCGAGGGATGAGCCATCTCCCATCTTTTTTCCATCTTTTTTTCCCCTTTGAATTTCTAAATTTAATTCATCATTCTCCCAGCCTCACCTGCGTCTTGGACCACGTCTGG
Source organism: Cordyceps cicadae (assembly GCA_002968875.1). NCBI lineage: Eukaryota > Fungi > Ascomycota > Sordariomycetes > Hypocreales > Cordycipitaceae > Cordyceps > Cordyceps cicadae. The sequence goes on along the minus strand of MWMN01000075.1, from coordinate 12,340 downwards.
GAAAACATGTCGCGATCCCCGTCGATGGGACGACCAGAACCGGCTGTTCTTGGGAGAAAATACATGACGTAATGATGCCGCCACAGATCGAAAAATCAAGACATCGTGGGGAGCTCTTGGACAGTGGGGCTGCTGAGCTTCAGCGGGGCATTATTAACTAAAATTAGCAGGCTGGTGGCTGGTCAGCGAGAATTAGCAGGCGGGTCAGTGAGAAGAGCAGGAGAATAGCAGGCTGGTCAGCGAGAGTAGCAGGCTGGTCAGTGAGAATAGCAGGAGAATAGCAGGCTGGTCAGGTGTCTCCACGGGCCATCAACCAAGATTCCAGCATCCTGATTGATAAAACTGCACATCTCCAAGTGGCACATTCCAATTTAAACGACATCACAAGGACAGCTCAATTCCTTCCCACACCTAATCCAATATTCCACACTCAAACCTCTCCGCCCAAGAGCAACACCAAATCCCTCGCCCATTCCTTCCTCCAACTACCTGGTGCGTGTCCGAATCGGATGCCCGCCGGTTGTAAAGACATATTCCACCCACGGCGGCTTCTTCATGACTTGACGACTGTCCTCCTCCAAAAAGATGAGATACAAGAACTTGAGCGTCTTCGCCAGCCAGGAGCTCTCCATCTTGTCCTCGAACCCGCCGCCGTCCCTTGCCGTGACGTCCTTGATGCTCGCGTAGCCCGCGCCCGAGAAGCACACGCCGCGCATCCTCCTGAACGCCTCGTACGCCATGTCCTGGTACTTGCGGTCGCGCGTCACCTGGTACGCATAGTACAGCGACTCCACCATCTCCGCCCCGAGTCTCCAGCCGGTCGACGACACCCAGAAGCCCGACTCGTTGTAGAAGCCGGCCTGGTCGGTCGATGCCGAGCCGCCCTCCTGCGCGTCCACCCATCGGAAGCCCTCGGGGCCGAGGCCGCTCGGCGTCGCCTTGTACGTCTGAAAGTACGAATCCGTGAGCTGCAGCCCGAAATCAATGTACTTGCTCTCGTTGAGGGCGAGGCCCCCGAGGATGAATGTGCTGCCCGCAAACGCCGCGGCGTGTTCCGACTCGGCCGTGGTGCTCTGGCCATCGTACGACTTGAGATATGTCAGGTCGGATCGGCTGGACGGGTGAGACGCGAGGTACGCAATAGTCGAGTCCGCAGCCTTGACCCATCGGTCTTTGTGCTCTGAAAACCACCTGGGGTCGTACAGGTACATCTTGATCAGGTAGTCGTAGAAGCTGCCCGTGTGCGAACCCCAGCCCCCGCTGCTGTCCTTGAACTCGCCGTCCTTGACGCCCACCCACGTACCGATCAACCCGGGCCATGCTTCCGGAGCCCCGTAGGGACGCAGAAGGTAATTCTCGGCCCTCTGTGCCATTTTGAAATACTTTTCATCCTTGGTGAGGTCGCTGAGGTACGTCCACTCAAGAAGCAAACTGCCAATCTCGGCTGCGCTGCTGCGATTCGTGCCGCTCTTCACCTTGGTGGGATTGAAGTAGACCGTGGGGTCAGGTATCCCAGTCGGCGCATCGAATGCCACAGACAGGCCTTCGGCTAGAGTCTTGGCCTGGTTCAACATCCATTTTCCCTCTTTATCCTTGCCCGCCACCCGAGGCATACTGCCACGGAGCATGCCATATGCTGTCTAGATCAGTACTCTGCGCTCCCGACGTGACAATGCACAGCAACTTACAGCCGACAAGGCCTCCGAGGTAGTGAGCTGTTGCCTGAAAGACGGAAATTGGTTCTGCTCGTTTCTTAGTGGTCCGAAAATCCACCTTGGATATAATCGCGAGACTATTCGCAATAATGGCCTTGTCCTTCATGACGATGGCTGTACTGAGAGCATCGACAACTGTACGGGCCCATCCGTTACTACGCAAAGGTCAGCATAGCCTCCTCGAGCCAAGCTTCTGCCTGCCTACCTGTCATCTCCCCCCTCTCTCCGATGAGGATGAAGCACGTCGTGTCCGCGGGCATGGCTGTAGTATCCCCACCAAGATTCCTGGAAAACTCTCTTCACCTCCTCGGCCCTCGAGTCGGGCTCTGGAGGGAATACCCTGGAAGAACGTTCAGACAATTGAGGCTTCGGGAGACCCTGGAGAGACGGATCGGAAGAAAGGGACAATGCGTGAGACACAAAGCCCAGAAGGATACCGCTGGTGATTTTGACCTTCATGGTGTGTGACGAAGGCAAGTAATGCAAGGCGGAGCGCGCGACCAGAACATGCAAACATGACGGGCCGGAGCTACTTCTTATAACACTGCGGATAAACACAGTGCGTCATCTAGACCAATAGTGGGCAGAGCTGTCTTTTTACCGAATAATGTGCGAAGCAAGGGCTAGAAACGCCGGACCAAGAAATTTCTGCTGACCCTAAGCTGGCGATGGGCAATTTACACGGGGCTGTCTTCATCATTGAGGCAAGCGTATGATGCCAATCCGAGTTTGGAGAGGAAGCTTCGACTTTCTGTCGAGAGTAGTACCGCCGGCGGCCCCTTAGTCGGGAGGTCGTGTGATGTGACCAATGTAAATTGCTAGCCTCATTAGAACACACAAGGCTTTCCATCACTTGCGAAGCTTTGCCAACGCAGCGGCGATTCCATCAGGTAGCGTTTCAGGCTTGTCAGCTGTGCGTTGTGATGGCTCATTGGCCGCCTGTGTTGGGTTAGAGGCGGAAGTTGTGGTCGCTTCCAGTTCATCATCCTCGTCGTCGGTATCGCCACGAAATTGGAATTGCTTGCCAGATTTCAATGCCCCGCCCACTTCGGGGGTCGTATCTGCAGCCTTCACCGCGGGCATGTCTCTCAATGGCACGCGGGAGAGTGGCACCGCCTCCTCCAGTCGTGATGCCCTGCCGGCTACGGCTCCGGGCTCGGCCAGCGCGGCCAAAGCGGCGGCATCGCCAGTGGGCAGGATTCGCTTGGACGCGTTCTTGGCCCGGAACGGCTCCTCGATGGCGGCGGTCCAGCGCTTGATCTTGACACTGCCCCAGCCGCTGAGCATGCCGAGCTGCTCGGCGTCGGCGTTGATGGCGTTCCTCAGGCTGCCAAAGTTGGCCACGAGGGCAACGGCGTCGGACTTGTTTAGGCTTCGGGGGACCGTGACGAAGTCGACAAGGCGCTCTGCGTAGCTGGATGACTGTTTGCCGCGGATCGCGTCGAAGCTGGCGTGCTCATATGCTTTGTAGAGTTCCAGGTAGCGAGCGGCTTCGGCGGCGGACCAGCACGAGATGATGGTGACATTATTGACCATGGAGGTCTTGGAAAGCTCGCGGAGGGGGTCTTCGTGGTTTGGGATGTCAATCATGGTGAGCAGAATTCGTAGATTATATTTGCCTTGCAAGTTTCGAATTCGGGTATAGACGTATTCGGGATGAAGACGGTGGTACTTGAGACTGGGGCAGGAATGTGTTAACAATCACAGCACGGAATGCCGACTGCCACGTCTGTGGATATAATATCAATTATAACGAAGATTGTACCTCAAGAACAGGGCGCACGTTGTGGCTCCAAGAGTATAGTCTGCGGGAATGTCGCTGTACTCCCACGGCATCGACTTGATGTGTGTGAGGACTGGATTTCCGCGCTGACGGGGCGAGACTAGGATATTCGAGGCGGCTTGTCTTGGAGGAAGCGACTGGGGAGTCGGCTGAACGACTTTAGCTCCGGATGTTGAAGCCGTGGGAGGTGCCTTGTCGAGGCGCTGAGGAGTAGGCTGCTGAATCTTTGGCCGTGGTTGCGGCTGCGGAGGTCGTGAGGCGGGAGCGGGATCAGCGGCTGCCATGGCGGCGAGCAGCGCATCGTCGGCGCCGTATTCGTCGGCCATGGCGAACAGGAAGCTGATACTTGGTGAGCAATGGGTGGTGGGTTAATTGTACGACAGAATGCGGGTGGAAATCATGGCTGGACGAGCGTTTGTTTGGTCTAGAAATTCACAGTGGTTGTGCCAAGCCCACTGAAGACAGCTGCGTGACACCTATTGTTAGTGGGGTAGGTATGTAGGTAGGTACCATCCAGCATGACACTTGAAGGGCTTTTACAATTGCCAAAAAAAAAATGCAACGATGAATTATCATTTCGCTCTTCTATTTTCGTGGGCTCTCGATTAATTATTCATTTTTCTTTCTACAATGCAAGTATAAATACGGCCGCCACCAATCCGGATACGGCGGAAAGAAGACCCGCGCCGTTGCCCTTGGTCTCGCCTTTGCCCTTTCCATCCGTCCCGTTTGCGCCTTTACCTTGATCTTTCTCATCAACCTGAGGTTCCGGCCGCACGCAGCTCAGCTTCGCAAACCCCGGCTCGGCATCTTCTAGATACGTGCCGTTCTTGTACTTTACAAACATGGTGACGATGGCGATAAAGTCCTGCGTGATGGACTTCCACATCAGGGGACCGTCGCTCAGCACGGGGTCGATATCCTCGTACTCCTTGTCCCTGGCATACTCCCAACCGTCCACGAGAGTTGTGGCGCCCGTCATGTACTTGGTGGGAGCTTCGGGTCCTATCACGCCATGAGTCAGCGATCGCACCGAATTTGCTTGGGTCTACGAGATGGATGGTACTCACGGCTCGAAAAAGGACCAAAGTCCCAATACGCGTGCCCGCATTCTGTGGGAAGGGTAAACCCTCGACAGTCTCCTCGTGCGCCGTACGGGTTCCTCGGGATTCTATCAGTGGTCGCGTATGAAGTCGAGGCCGTCTTCTCGATGGCTTCAATGCAGCTTTGGGATAGGAACGGGCTGCAGTCGCCATCAGGCTTCGTTTCCTTGTTGTCTGGGTTGTTTGACTGGCTGCTGTTTGCAAACGAGCTGCCAGATATCGAGACGAAGGTGCAGAAGAACCAACTTGGGTCGAGATTTGCAATCACCAGGCCGTTGGCGTTGGTCACATTCTGGGCGACGGTCTGCTTGGCGATGCTGTCCGGGGTAACCTTGCTGTACAGAGACGGGGGCGCCATAATCTTCAGGTCCCAGCCGAGCTCAAACGGGGTCAGATCGACGGCTGTGACGTTGATTGTCCAGCCGTCCATCTCGGACCCGGGGAAGGGCTTGGTCACGTCGCGGCCGGTGATCTTGTAGGAAGCTGATGCATTGGAAGATGCGACTGCTCTGATCCACTGCTTGGACCCTGGATCGAACGGCGACAGTCCATATCCATTTGGCTCCAGAAGACCACCCCAGGCGGCGCAAAGCGCGGGAAGCAGCGCCACCGATAATGAGCCACCGAGTGTTGAGCGCATGGTTGTAAGGGACAGTCTAGACAGCCGAGCAAAAATTTGCGGGACAGAGAATCACAGGGAGAAATTATTGCGGCTCGCGGCCTTGTGATATAACATCGTGACAAGGCTGAGGCGATTGAGTCACTAATTTGGTCAACTAGGCAACTAGTTGGCAGAAACCGCCTGGACGATGCTTGTACAAGTCTAGCGTCAGGCTTGCTATTACGATGTGGGAAATGAGTGAGATTTTAGGACTCGTTCTGAAAACATGGATATATAGATATCATGAGAATCGTGATGCCCTCTCGGCTCTGGCGCTTGCCCTGCCATTTTATTTTGCGGCCATGGAGACTGCCCCAAGTTTAGCCGTCGGGATAATGGACGGATATATTGGTGGAGTTCAGAATGCGGGGGATAATGATTAGTATGATCGAGCCGCAGTTGAGTCGAAACAGACAGGCATAAAAGGAGGCTTGCGGTCTTCATTTAACCCACCAATCGATTTTGTTATGGTGTTGCCGTCAATAAAGAAGGGAGCATGACTACGATAGCTTGGAGTCTTGTCCGCCAAATATCTCAAAGAACGCAATCGATTCACTAGTCAAGTGTGCTTCATGGTACTAAGTAGCAGATATATGACGTTTATAAGGGTAGCAGCATGCTTATTCTTTATCCTTTGCCACTAGGACCTATCGAACTGAGCAATAGAATGAATTCCGGCAACGTCTAAAAATGATCAAAATGAAACCCCCAGTTCCGTCTCGTACTGCATTGAAACACCGACGTCGGAGAGCCGCATGTCCATGACCCCCGCATCCGGCCCCCACTTCGGCTTTGACGCCGCCTCCGGGTGCCGGTGCGGTGTCCCGATTTTATCCCGGTCCATCCCGACGCTTCTTAAACCCACAGACCGCGCTGAGAACCCTGCAAGCCATTGAGTATTGCATAAGCTTTCATCAGTCTAATCAAATATATGCTCACCGCCCCTCCCCAGTCTCGCCCACCTCCCAAGTGCATTCCCCTCAGACACTCTTCTCCCTTCCCCTCCCCCCCCCGCCCCCGCCCCCGCAATCAACCTCAGCAATGACGGACATTACAATCACCGGTTTCAGATCCCGCGATGTACGCTTCCCGACGTCTCTCGACAAGACCGGCTCCGATGCCATGAATGCCGCCGGCGACTACTCTGCCGCCTACTGCATTCTCGAGACCGACTCTGACTACACCGGCCATGGGATGGTGCGTTGCTCCCTTGACCTCCCCCTACACCTTCACTATCAACTAGTCCATGCTTACCTGTAACTTGTGACTCCTTCACTATCCCAGACCTTTACCATCGGCCGCGGCAACGACATCGTCTGTGCCGCCATCGACCAAGTCGCCGATCGCCTCCGCGGCAAGACGCTCGCCTCTCTCGTCGCCGACTGGGGAGCCACTTGGCGATACCTCGTCTCCGACAGCCAGCTGCGCTGGATCGGCCCGGAAAAGGGCGTCATCCACCTCGCCCTCGGCGCCGTCGTCAACGCCGCCTGGGACCTGTGGGCCAAGGTCCTCGGCAAGCCCGTCTGGCGCGTCATCGCGGACATGACCCCCGAGGAGTACGTGCGCTGCATCGACTTTCGCTACATCACCGACGCCCTGACCCCCTCGGAGGCGCTCGCCCTCCTCCGCGCCGCCGCGCCGGGCAAGGCGGAGCGCATCTCGGAGGCGCTGGCCGACCGCGCCGTGCCCGCCTACACCACGAGCGCCGGCTGGCTCGGCTACGACGAGGAGCGCATGCGGCGGCTGCTGCGCGAGACCCTGGCGGCCGGCTACCGGCACTTCAAGCTCAAGGTCGGCGGCGGCGTGGAGGCGGACCGGCGGCGGCTGGCGATCGCGCGCGCGGAGATCGGCTACGACCGCGGCAACGTGCTGATGGTGGACGCGAACCAGGTGTGGTCGGTGCCGGAGGCGATCGCGTACATGGAGCGGCTGCGCGAGTTCCGGCCGTGGTTCATCGAGGAGCCGACGTCGCCGGACGACGTGCTGGGCCACCGGGCGATCCGGGAGGCGCTGCGGCCGCACGGCATCGGCGTGGCGACGGGGGAGATGTGCCAGAACCGGGTCGTCTTCAAGCAGCTGCTGCAGAGCGGCGCCGTCGACGCGTGCCAGGTGGACGCGTGCCGGCTGGGCGGCGTCAACGAGGTGCTGGCGGTGCTGCTGATGGCGAAAAAGTTTGGCGTGCCGGTGGTGCCGCACTCGGGGGGCGTCGGGCTGCCCGAGTACACGCAGCACGTGAGCACGGTGGACTACGTGGTGGTCAGCGGCGAGCGGTCGGTGCTCGAGTACGTGGACCACCTGCACGAGCACTTCCTGCACCCGTCGGCGGTGGTGGACGGGTATTACAGGACGCCGACGGAGCCAGGGTACAGCGTGGAGATGAAGCCGGAGAGCATGGACCGGTACGCGTTTCCGGGGGTGAAGGGTGTGAGCTGGTGGACGACCGAGGAGGCGAGGCCGATCCTGGAGGGCGACAAGATTTAGTACAGGTTCGGATGTTAACAATAAAATGCCTGAATTTAATGCTTCTTCATTGCCTTGAAAGAGAACTAGTTGCACGTATAGTACATGGGCCATCTATACATCTTCAAAGTGAGAGCTGACGACTCTGGATAAATACAAGCACATGGTCAGCGTTCAAGTAGAGGTGGCTGGAAAGACTAGCAGGAGCACTCTGTAGGAACAGAAAAGCCCTTTATTTTTTCAGGAATGCAGAATGCAGAGAGGGTATGGTGACCACCGGGAACCAGTTTCTTCGTCGTCATTCTTTGTTATCTAGGCGGGCCTTGATGCCTCGCTACACCTTTAGTTCTGTCTTGTACGAGTCTCTCGCAGAAGAGGGTGCACAAGTGCCCGAGCCTCTTTGTATCAATCACCTCTCGCCGTTTCAACAGCCGCCTGACCAAGTATCCTCAAAAACACCTGTGTAACTCTCGGTTGGGCATCAACTGACATGACAGCCCTCAATCAAGAGCGAGCCTTGATGGTGTTGCCTGGCAAGTATTAGCCATCATGACAAAGAAATAATGCCACCTTCCAAGTATTAGCCGTCATGACAAATAAATAATGTCGCTTTCCCAGCGTTGGTGATACGGCTCATAGGGCGAAAGAACAAGCGAAGCAAGGGAAAATAGGCGTCACACGGCCGGGCACGGACTGAAGAACCTAGTATAAAAAGTATGATAATCGAGAAAGAAAGAGAGAAAGAGACTATAGAGGGGCCGAAGGTGGCGGCTAATAAGGGGCATCCTACTGACTCAGCTAGGAAGGCGTGCCTACTAATAACCCCTAGTATAAAATAAGATATCGTCTATAATATTAAAGCAAGATATAATATAATCCTCCTTAAATAATATATAAAGTAAGGTCTAAGGTTATAAACTTAAAGTTAAAAGTGTAAAGTCTAAGTCTAATAAGAGATAGTCCTAATCCGTTCTTAATTAACCTAATCATTTAATTCACTATATTCTATTGTCTTTAGGTAAATCGTTAGTGGGTAAATCCTAATTTGTATTAACGGCGGTGTTAGTGACTAGCTAGGCATCCTACCTGTTAGTGGCGGCTTTAGAGGCGGTGCCTCTATTTGTGTCGGCGGTGGGCGTGTCCTAATTCGTATTGTCGGCGGTGTTAGCTGCCGGTTCAGTATCCTAGCCGTTAGCGGCGGCGGCTTTAGTGGCGGGCACGTTAGTGGTGGCGGTGGCGTTAGCCTCCTATCGTCCGTAGATAGGCTCTTAGAAGTCTACATTATCGTTATTAATAGTGAATCTTCTATCAGCGGCCTCCTCCTTATAGTTCTTAGTATAGATCACTATAGCTCCTACGAGTAGGTCGTGTGTTATAGAGTCTAGGGGCGATAGGGGCTTACTAATATTAAAGGATACGACTATATTTCCACATCTACACGTTCGACCACTATAATCGCGCTTACTATAAGTGTAGTAGAGGTAGATAAGTGTATTCTCCCTAATAGTGTCTTTATAACCATAATGCGTGTGGCTAGTGCTAAAACAGCGGTTATAGAAGTCCGGATATTACTATAGTAAGATTAAGGTGTTACTTTAGTAGTATATAGAGATAAGGCTGTCTAATAACTTACTTTACTATAGGTTTTCTATATTACTAATATAGATAGTGTAATAGTAGGCTTAAGTATAAGCGACATTAATATAGTGGGGCTTATCTAGGAAACCGATTTTCGACTTATAAGGGAAATCTATAATAACGATTTCCGCTTTATAACTAGGAGAGTTATCTATAGTATGAACTTATAAAGCGTCCTCTAGGACGTAGTTTTATCTAATCTTGCTTATAAGGTATTTTATCTTAGCAGCTTATATAGAGTAGCTAGTAATAATAAGGATCTTGCCTTAGTGTGTGCTATTATGCTAGCTAGGGATAGGAAGGTTACACTAAAGGTTAATAGCTAGTTCTATATAGAAGCGTGTGGTGGTCGAGCTAGTGTAGGATTTAGCTACCTACGTCTTAAACATGTTTAGTAGGTTAATAAAGAGACTATAAAAGCGAAGATCTAGGGAATATTACTTAAGGTATTCTATAATAACGAGCTATGGTTCCACTAGTCTCTAGTTTGCCTAGGCGACTGTTATTTCACTATAGTAGAACTAGTGAGATAGCTATTTAATTATACTACTACTAGAGTGATAGTTAATGTATAGGTATAAGTTAACCTTATTGTTTTCCTTAGTACACTATAATAGGCTAACCTTATATTAAGCACTAAAACAGTCTTACTAAATAGTCACAGATTCCCCTTCTATAACTATAGGGGAGTGAAGGACTTAGTACTTACTTAGGACTACTGTGTTAGATTGCTAGGGGTCTCTAATAATAAAAGTCACTATATACGGCTAGTAGGAGGTGAGGATAAAGAATTAGGCCTCTATTTAGGCGTCTACTCTTATTAGAGAAGATAAGGGAGGGGACGTATTATGTGTTATTACTAAGCGTGCAGGCGGCCACTAGTATATAGTAGAGCACTTAAGCTAACATAGCTATTTCTTCTAATAGGGATTTAGTGGCTATAGTCGTGGCTTCTTTACCTAAGGAGTACATATAGGGGTCTAACTTATACAACTCCTACGCCTAAGCTAGCAAGACTATACGATAGTCTATTAGGTCTATACGCGCTATAACTTAGCTAGACAGTGAAATAGGGTCGCTAGTAGTGGTTAACTATATAGCTTTCTGCCTAAATAGCTTATTCTAATGGTTAGTGAAAAAACACTCTATTATTAGCTTGTTTAGGTCTATAGTTAAATCCTAACACTTCTTTAGGGGCGGCTTTATAAGGGGAATAAGCTCTACTAAGAAGGTATAGGCTTATATTATAATAATACTAGCTTTAATAAGGCGTTATATAGTGTTATTAGTGATTTTATTAGTGGGAGCTAACTATAGGATTTAGACACGTTTCTCACTATAGGATTTTAGTATAACTAGGTTAGGCTTTAGGAGAAGTATAAAGCCTTAACGCTTTTTAGGCGCTTTAGAGGATTAGCCTTCCTACATAGGCTAGTCTACCTATTATACGGCTTAGTCCTAGCCGGGCTAGTCTTATACAGTCTAGGCTCCTTAGTCTATGGCTTGGTCTTTAGTGGGTTAGTCTCCCTATACAAGCTGGGTTTCCTACTCTATGGCTTGGCCTTTAGCGAGCTAGGCTTCCTACTCTACGGCTTAGATTTCTATGTTTTCCTTATCCTATAGCTCTATAGTATTAAAACCATCTATTACTACGTTGATTTCTACGCGCGTCTACTTATTAAGTTTAGTGACGATAGGAGTGACATACGTCGTAGTATCGCCTTTAGGACAGTAGGGGCCACAGAGAGCGAGTTCTATAAGGATACATAATAGACGGCTTTTACTAGCGCTAGGATAACCACTAATAACAACTTTACTAGCTTTCGTCTTAGTTAAGAGTATAAGGAGGGGGGTGGGTATATTATTATAGTCGGCTAGACTATTTAGACTAGGGAAGACAGAAAGGAGATTATAGTAATACTATACTAGGAAGTCCTAAAAGGTACGGATATACTACTAGAACATTCCACTATCTATCGTAGCTTAGAGCTTATATATAGTGTATAAGGCTTTCTGCTTATACTTAAGCGTTATAGAGTCTAATTATATAGAGACTTAGACGACTATAGAGCCTTTAGGCACCGCCTCTTTAGCCTGGTTCGCGTCTGTATTAGTAGATCCTCCGGCTAGGGTAGGGAAATATACAGTAGAGAATTCAGACAGTTTCTTAGGGTAGTCCGTTATAGGGAAGGATATTAGAAGGTAAGGGGCCCTATATACCTTCAGGTAGTCCAGTTAAATAGGGCGGCGAACTAAGAATATAGTGTGGTGAAGTGTAACTCTAGGTGGCAGTGTAACACGTATCCTATAGAACGACAAGCCTTACCCACTATGCTGGTTTTCACTATTAACTGTAGGGTAAGCTGTGATCTATATACGAAGGCGTTCGTGATAGGGGTCTTCTTCCTCGCTAGCCTGGCGGCGTAACTGCGTTATGACTTTATAGACGTAGTGGGCGAAGTCTAACATTATAACGTCGCTTAGATTAGCGGTCGCCTATTCTCTTACTGTGGTCTCTAACACAAAGGAGGCTATAGTCTTATATATACTATTATAGACGGCTTTAAGGACGATATTAGCTCGCGCTACGTCGTTATAGAATTCCGTCTACTAGGGCTCGCCGTCTTAGTCTTACTAGTTCACTATAGTGAGGGCGGCTGCCTCCTTACTAAAAAGGACACTTAATGTGTGATTTTCTACGTCTTAGTAATAGGTTATAAGATCTTCTATAACATAGGTGATGTATATAGTATCGTTTAGGTTTAGCTACGGATAGGATTATGCCTAGATACTAGACGTAGTGACTATAACCGAATCGCTAACCGAGCTAAGCAGTTCGCGATTTTTATTAGTAATTTCGACGATTATATAGAACTCTATGGCTATACTATTAGTAAGGACCTAGCCGTAGTTCGCCACTTATTCTTCGTTAGTCTCTATCTAAGGGGAGGGGAGTTTAAAGAACCTAGTAAGACTATTC
>MWMN01000074.1:125971-136188 GCA_002968875.1 Cordyceps cicadae | reverse complement strand
GACCAGCACCGGGGCGCCGGCCGCCACCGACGACGACGACGACGCTGCACGTCCGGCCCGAGGACCGCGTCACGCTGACGTCGATACAGCGCGCGTCGCGGTCGGCGTCGGGCACGGTGTGGGCCGTCGGCGGGCAGAACGCGGTGCACCTGGCCGGCGGCGGAGGTGGCTTGGCGACGGCGGCGGCGGAGGAGGACTGCTACCGCGTCGCGATCCCGGGGCACGGCCGCCACCTGAAGCTCGCCGAGGACGCCCTCGGCTGGCTGCGCGAGACGCTGGGCCGGACGCGATGGGGCGAGGGCCCCGAGGACTGGCTCCGCGAGCGCTTCGAGGGCGGCGGCCTACACGGACCGCGCTGGAGGGACCTGCACGGCCTCGAGTGGGCGTGGGTGCTGGGCGAGGCCGTCGGTCTGGGCGTCGTGGAAGTGTTCCAGACAGGGGCGGTTGGTCGTGGGGTGAGAGCCCTGGGAGGTTGATTTGAATTACGAATAGTCGCCTTTCTATTTTGGTGCATCATCCAGCGTTGACATTTCACGCACTCGGGGGTGGTGCGTGGCTGCTTGGTGGTTTCGTGTGAGATATAACACCCCCTATACCATGAAAGCTCTCGACCCGAACAGTCACATTTATCTCTGTGCCGGTCGAAATCTCTCGCCGGCTGTAGGAATGGCAAGGAACTAATAATAGGAAAGGCGACGAGCGCCGCATCATTGTGACGTTTCTGGTCGCTGACGACCCAAAACCGAAATGCGACTTGGGCATATGAATGCTGTGACCCTATGTGGGCAAGAGGCCTGTCGTCCCACAAAGACTGGTTCATTAGGCACCAAGATGTTGCCGCGGGTGACTGAGTTCCTCCATACTTGATGAATGAGCATTCGCTAGTCCTTATAACGGAATTGACATTGTCACACTATTGATACACGACCATGAAGATGGAACCGCCAACGTTGAAGAGTGAACGGGTGGAAGTTGCCATAAGACCAACGGCCTGGATGCATCAAGAACCTAATGAATCAAGGGGTTGATAGTAAGCCAAATACTGGTATGGCATGTACAGGAAATCAGTTAAATCAGCCGAGCGGCGTTCTCGCTGCGTGCACGTGTTTCCGATGGCACGTCGCGCCTGGCAAGTAAAACCGCCAAGCAGCCATACTGCAAAGACTCTTATGCGTTTTTCTCGTCCCGACTTTGATTGACCGTGGATCGGATGGAATAGCCACAAGAAAAAAGTTGCCGGGCAGAAACTCGTCAAACCCCCCGCGCGGGAGCGATTCCTTGGATGCTGCACCATCCGGTTTGATGAGCAATGCGCTGCCCGCCGCCGGGACCTGGGTGGCGTAACCTAGAAAGGTGCTTGCCAGTGTCGATCATCAATCAAGAGCAGGTCCGGGCTCAAGTCCAGGCAATGACCACCGCGCACGGCCGAGAGGAAAGCTCGCTGTTCAATATCTTCTCGAGAGGCGTAGAGGGCGTCCTCGGCTAACAGGACGTCGCAGTATCTGGCCATTGTATCCGTCTTCTGCAGCGGAGCGGGGAGCCAAGGAGCTTGCCCGGGCCGAGCTTCCCAATGCTACCTGCTGACAGACATTGTGCCTGCATTGGTACCTTGACATCACAGGCAGACGGGGGGGCTGACGCTCGGTTTTCAAAATCGCTAGGTGAAGTACGAAGACAGGACTACAGCATCCGGGGCTTGATCGTGACGCTTTAGTACAGCTCGCCGACTTTTCGTCAAGTTGTGGACGTTGCTCGGCGGGTGATTGGGATACAGAGACAACCATGTTTCTGGTGCTGCAACTGTACTAATTAGTAGTTGCACGTTGCTGCCGACTGTCGATTCGGGACACGGTTACATGCAGGCTGGTCGGTGCAGGGCCCGGCATATTCCACATATTCCACCTGTGTTACCCCTGAGGCTTATTAGCTGTATGTTCTTGTACCTGCATCTTGTGGTACATACATATCTGAACGGGTAAGGTTACCTACTGGATAGCTACGGAGTAGTCGTGCCGTTCAGGTGCTTCAAGGGTCCCGAGAGGGTAACTCGATATTGTTGGCCAGTGGGCGAGTCGGAGTTAGATCCATGACTATCTAGATGTCGTTTGCTCAAGATCGCATTGCTCCTCAGTGGGGAGGCTATCAAGCTCCAGTGCTTAGCATGAAAAATTTGGGTAGCGACGGTCAGAGCTGGGGGCGGCGGCAAGCCAAATGGGTCAGATGAAGCCTGAGCACAAGCGAGTTAATGCTGGTAGGAGTGTGAGCTCCGACCATGCGCGATTGAAGAAGGAAGCCTCCGGGGTTCTGCAGACGAGCACTTCAACCGGCGCAAAATGACGCCAGGGTTGAAGGCAGTCAGTGACCAATTGGCCGAGGAATTCCTCGCCTGTCGCAGAAGAGCAGTTTTATTAGTCTGCACTCGTCGGTACGCCTGGTGCCGAGAGTTGCCGGATCTGGGCTGCTGGTGAGCGTGAGTCTGAGTCCTGGGAGAAAAAGTTTGGCTCCCGTGGTTGTGGAGTCTTAGCGTGATGATCTCTGTGCCGAACAAGGGTGTGCCGTGCTTGTTGCTGCGTGCAGCGTGGTAATGGAGCTACCAGTCAAAACCGGTCGAGTTGGGCAGAGAGACGGGTTGATTGGCAGAGGCCGTGCAGCGCTGCGACAGATCCATGTCCGACCGAGGCTGGAAGGCAATAATTCGGAGAACGGCTGCATGTCTCGGACGAGTTCATGCAGAGAAGGGCGTGCTGGACAAACGCCGTTGTTAACTGTTCGTTGGCTGAGAGGGAAAGCTGCGTGTATTGCATGAATCAGAAATGCGACACTGTGGGATATAAATTAGTAGTTACCCAGTATTTGAAAAGATTGCAGCAGCAGCAATGAAACTGGCGCTGACCACAAACTCGAGTCAGATAGATTGCTTGGTAGGCTCTGATGCGATTGGCTAGATTGGCAGCTGTCCCAGTCAGTTGGGCTGGGTTGGGTTGGGTTGATGGGAGTGTGGAAGGGCGGGCACCACCGTGATGGTGGGACGGAACCGTGCGAGTGTGTTCTGGTGTAAAGCTTGATGAGGAACGGGGATAGTTACTGTGGTTGATGGAGATGTGATGGTGATGGTGATGGTGATGATGACAAGTTAGCCTGTAGGCTAGCTCAGAGATAGCGGGGTAGAGTTACCTGTAAGAAGTTAGGGGGCTATTTAGTGCTTTGCCGTCTTCCCCGAGAGATGCTGTTTGTCAGTAACTAACTTTACTAGTGCCTCGTAATTAGCAGAGCTGACCAGTTATAGACAGCCAACCATCACCAATTTGGACGAGTGCTCAGGGGGGTGGTAATTTTGGCGTTGGTTGTATAAAAAAAAAAGTCAAAATCATGATGTTTCTCTCTCTACTTTTTACCCTTTTTTTTTCATTTACTTTTTGGCAGCAGCGGGGACTGTAGTTCTTCCTCTTGGTTCCCGAAGCCGCGACGGGTCAAGGGGGGGCAACGCCGTGATGCCATGCGCGCAAGGAGGCACAGTGCATTGGGCAAATGGTCCACGACAAATCAATCCCGATAGGGCGGAAGACCCAGGACTCATGTCTTGCAGCTGGGCAAGGGGCAAATTAGCTAGATGCAGCATGCAGTGGAAGCAAAGCAGGCATCCGTCCGGCCCTCCACCAGTTGTGCATTTAACCTAGTTATCTGTTGAGCGACCACCACCGGGTAACGATGACTGCTGTGCTAAAAAAAAAAAAAAAACCAAATTGTCATGCAATGTGATTGCGCCACTAGATTGCTACAAATATAGGAATTCTTGTCATGAACCCATGGTCTCCCAATCGTTCTCAACTAGACCTCCAATAGCGCAGGCCGGACCCTGGTGTCGCCCCTGATCTAGTCCAGAGTGTGTTGCCACGAGATACTGATTGTCGAGCAACTGGGTAGAGACCCCGGACATTGACGAGCATCCCTTGTCCAGGTAATTACGGTAAATTAGAGGTCGCCCCATTGTCGTCAGTTGGCCCGAGTAACTAGTTGAGTTGACCAGTCACTCAACCAGCGAGTCACCAAGGTACGGGTTGTCTTGCGGCTTCCACCATCGCCTTGCGAGTGAAACTGTACAGCCCTTATGATAAGAGAGTCAAGCAACTCCCATACTCGCATATGGCGCGGAACTCGGTATGCAGCCCAGTCTGCCTCTGGCCAGTCTTGTTCAGGACGGATAAAGTTTATTTTTCTGAAGAAAATAGAGTCGCATTTGCGGTGGATATTTTGGTTCTTGCGTTGTGTCTGGAGTATTGGTGGGAGTGGGAGGGAGGCATTTTCAGCTGCCGGACCTACCTGTACCTACGGTACCTAGGGACCACCTGATACTAGTTTAGTAGCCTTTATTACGCCCTGTCTCCGTCCGACTGGGCCGCGCGAAAGACTCAAGCAGCCACTGTTGCCACTGTAAGGTACCCGTAGCACGCCACGGAGTTGGTACCTGGTCCGGTCCCTTGAAGCTGCTCTGCGGGTAGGTAACCTTTAGTTAGGCCATGTACTAGGCACTTCACCTACAATCGTCCCCTCAGCAGCACGCCAGGGCTCCCACCTCCAACCGCCCAAGACTTGTCTCCTTTGCCCTCTCATATTCCATCTCCTCTCCCGACGTCTTCTCTCCATCTCCTCCCCCCCAGAATCAACTACTGTTCTTGCATCACCAATTTTTCCTTTTGGTCCTCCTCTGCCCCCGTCGCATTTGCATTTCCCGTTTCTTTTTTCCGCCCTCCTCTCATTCTTAATAAGGGGCGCGCAAGACATCTTGTACTCCGTTCACCCTGCGACAACTGCCCTGCCTTCTCCGTGGTACACTCCGCCTGTTCCAGCTTCAACCCGTCGGTCATCAACGACTGGAAAAAGAAAACTTGACGGCCGCCCACTCTTTTATGTATGCATATTCTCTTTTTGTCTCCTTGGCCAACTTGTTAGTGCCCGAGACGCATGTTGTCGGCCCGTCCGTATCCATTCACATTCACTTGCTTTTGCCTGTCTCGCGGGCCGGCTGTTGTGCAGACCTTGCCGCGCTCTTGCTGCATCCAAGCAACACAGCATACCGAGGTGCTGCCTCTCCTGACCTGAACCGCTTCTTCGTCTGGCCCTCTTCTCACCGACAAAGCCCGCCAGTTTAGCTTGAGCTCCTCGACTCGTCCTTTCTCGCCCCTTTTACCTGCTCTCCAAGCTGTTCATCGCAGTACTGACAACTCTATGCAGCGGCTGTACTAGAGATCCATTACCAAGCCGCCACTTCACCGCCTCATAAGACATTCGCCTATTATAGTCCCGCCCACGGGCTGGTCGATCATTGTTACTAAGACAAGCCAGTAAAGCTCCCTCGTTTTCTCGCCCTTCCAAGCGGTGGTGCTTCCACGTGCGACAGGCCAGCGTTTGCCCCCGACCGACCCTCAGGCCGACGCTTCCTCGATTGACGGCAGCCATTTATGGATTCGTTCGGCATTTGAGTGCCAAATTTTCTGTCCTTCCTGGCTTTCTATCTGCAAAAGCGCAAACAGGATCGAAGACTCGCTCACAAGATCAAAACCCTCGCATATACGCATATAACCATATATCGGCATGGCTACCACTCTGCCCCGCCCCTCACGGTCGTCAAACGGGCCACCAAACATGGCCCTGCCGGCCTTACCAATCTCGAAATCCCGAAGATCAGCAGGAGGCGCGCTTACAGCTCCTCCATCACCATCCGCAAGCCCAGCTCCAAGTCTTCCACGACCATCTGCCGCCACCACCAACCTCGCAACGCCTCGCAGCGGCCTTCGCGCCCCGTCTATGAACCTGAATCCGCCAACACCAGCTGCGATAGCTTCAGCACCCCAGCTCAAGGGTCTTCCCACTCCTATAAACGGCGCCGGGAAGACTTTGAGGAAGAGTGTTAGCATCAACTCTTTCCCCCACCCTCCTCGTGGAGAACAGCGATCCAGCAGTCTTCCACCCACCCCGCTCGTCAATGAAAAAACACCTCGAACGGCTCGCAAATCGAAACTGCCCAAGGAACTGGCATCGCAGAGCCCCTACGCGCCCACGACACCTAGTCTGCTCAACGGCAGCGGCGAGGGCAAATCCATTCGCATGTCCGACGGCCTCATTAGCATTGGATCCCCGACCCAAAGTCGGAGCTCCTCCGCCCAGGATTCCTATTCTACTTCCGCTACTACCTACGACGAACCGATGGAAACTCAAAACACAATCTCGGAGGCGAGTGCATCTGCTCTGAACTCAGCAACCTCAGACAAGCGTTCCTCCAAATCGGAGGGCAAGGGCAATGTTGTTGTCAGTGTCCGTGTACG
Organism: Cordyceps cicadae; assembly: GCA_002968875.1. Taxonomy (NCBI): domain Eukaryota; kingdom Fungi; phylum Ascomycota; class Sordariomycetes; order Hypocreales; family Cordycipitaceae; genus Cordyceps; species Cordyceps cicadae. Next base: position 129,865 of record MWMN01000074.1, on the reverse strand, counting down.
TCCTGACACGTCTGGGAAGGAGCAGAATCCCGAGGGCGAATGGATGGTGGACGGCCGCAAATCCTTGATTTCATATAAAGGAAAGGAAGGAGGAGACCATACTTATGGTAAGCTTGTTCGGCTCATATACATGCGAGGCCACTTCAGCTGACATATACAGACAACGTATTCACGACACATGATAATAACTCCCGAGTATACGACCACATCGCCAAACGTTTGGTACGTCGCGTCATGGAGGGTTATCACGGCACTGTATTTGCCTACGGCATGACCGGAACCGGCAAAACGTTTTCCATGCAAGGTACCGCCAAGCAGCCTGGTGTTATTCCCTTGGCCATTACGGATATTTTCTCTTATATTCGCGAAACTCCCTCGCGAGAATTCCTCCTGCGCGTGAGCTACTTGGAAATTTACAACGAGAGAATTCACGACCTCTTGAGCATGCCAGCCAGTGGTGTCGAACAGGAAGAAATTAAGCTCCGAGAAGACAGCAAGCGCGGCGTGTATGCTACGCCACTGAAGGAAGAGATTGTACAGAGCCCTACGCAGTTGCTCAGAGTTATTGCTCGAGGTGATCAGGCGCGCCGAACAGCCAGCACGCAATTTAACGCTCGTAGCTCGCGCAGTCACGCCGTTGTGCAGATTGTCGTTGAGAGCCGTCAGCGTTTGCCAGGGGCTGCTCCTGAGGGCAACAAACGCTCTGGGATCCCCCCTGGTGGCGTCCGTGTATCGACGCTGAGTCTGATTGATCTGGCTGGCTCAGAAAAGGCTGCCGAGTCCAAGGAGCGCAGACAGGAGGGCGCCCACATCAACAAGAGCTTGCTCACTCTAGGAACTGTTATTGCCAAGCTTTCAGAGTGGAAGGACAAGGAGGGCAAAGGCAATGACAAGGACGGAAAGCATCTGCCCTACCGTGACTCCAAATTGACAAGATTACTCCAAGGCGCACTTGCTGGTAACTCGTTAGTCAGTATTCTGTGCACCATCCAGATTGGAGCTGCCAACAGTGCGGCTGCTGCCAACAGCCACACAACAGAAACCCTCAACACGCTCAAGTTTGCGAGCAGAGCAAAGAACAGCATCGTCAGTCACGCCAAGAAAGCCGAGGAGGCTCTGGGCTCCGGCGGCGAAGGTGGCGCCAGAGTGTTGCTTGAACGTTATCGCATGGAGATTGTAGAACTTCGACGGCAGCTGGCGGCTCAGTCCAAGAACAAGAAAAATTCCAAGGACGAGGCTGAGATCGAAAGGGACAGGGATGAGGAGCAAGAGAAAGCACTGGAGCTCGAAGCTGCCGAGCGGCGCGAAGAGCAGATGTTGGAGATGCAGCTGGCGCGCACCGCCCTTAAAGAGCGCATCGACCACCTTCACCGTCTTATTTTGAGCTCGAAATCGATTGGAGTGAACTCGAGTGGCTCGCTTAGCTCGCTCAGTCAATACGCCAGGTTCTCTCAACTTTCGCTAACCGGATCTGTTCGATCATCCATGACGACGCCCAGCGGACGCGACTCCTTTGGGGCCCGGGATTCTTTCACAGCCCGGGACTCACTTGGTGGGCGCGACTCCCTAATTGATAGAACAATGTCGGTTACTTCATCGTCGACGATTGGTAGACGCTCGACTGGTGGGCAGAGACTCAGTGGTGATATCGAAGGAGTACCCGAGATGGATGAAGATGGTATGGGTGAGTTTGGAGATGGACATGCGTCACTCACGGCCCAAAACCATGCTCTTCAGGCGGATTTGGCGGACAAGAACCGGTACATTGCGACTCTGGAGAAGCGGCTGCTCCAAGCTCGTCGTGCAAGCTCGTCAAGAACCTCGGTGGGTCTGTCCGCACCGAACAAGGCCATCATGGTTGGAGAGGATCACAGCGTATCGGCAGTCCTGCGAGAGAAGGACGCCGAAATTGCCGATCTTCGAGCCAGGCTGGACGACAAAGACCGCATGTTGGCAGCTCTTCGCAGCGCTGCACGCTCGCGCGACACGGCTGACGCGTCGGCCGATGTGCGCTTCTCCAACCCCGAAGTTGAGAAGATTATGACGGAGCAAACACCGAACAAGGGCCAAGGGCGACGAACCAAGAGCGTGGACGAGATGAACAAGATGTTGGAGGAGATGATTCAAGACCGGGTAGAGAGCGGCCAGATAGTAAGAGGCGTGCGAGGCAGTGTGAGACTGCCACCCGGGGCGAAGCTAGACGCCATGGGAGAGGGGGGAAGACAGTTGGAACCTCTCTACCAGACGACGTCTCCCGCTTTACCGAGTGTATCGATGAGTCAACATGTTGGCGAAGCCATGTGAGGAGACGGGTGGGAGGAAAGGTGATTTGATGTGAAGACCGTGACATGATGCACGGCTTGAACGTATGGTTTTTACGGTTTCCTTTATCGCGCTTCGTGCGCGGCTTGTGCGTGTGCGGATCGAGGGCGGCGGCCTCTACGGAACTTTGTCTTTTCTGTCTTGTTTCATTTTTTGGAAGCCTTTTCTTTTCTTTTCTTTTCTTTTTTGGGTTTGCTTTAGCGAAAACGGATGACGGCTATTACTTTTTTTTTTCTTTATTCGTTTTATTACGGGATACCCAGATTCTACGACGACAGTTCTCTTCTCTTCCTTTTTCCTTTATTGTATTGGCGGTATCTTTTGATTTGTTGGCAATACGGACCTGGAAGAAGATGCAAGTGTTTTGTAAGAATAAGTCGATTGTTGCATAAGAAACGAGATTTATATTTCCAAGCATGGTGCATAATGTCGAGTGGAAACGTTTTCATGTTTATTTGACGGCAAAGCTATCGATCGTGTTTGACATTCGGGGAGAAGGGGTCCCCCCGGAGGATCAAACAGGGCCCGCAACATCATACCGACTGATGAGCGTCATGCATTGTCTATTTTTGCTTGATGGGACGAACACGAGAAAACATGGGTTTGTCGTCAACCGAGTCACGTAGGCCTCGTCGTCCCTTGTCGCGTTGAGGTCGCCGAACCCTGTTTGTTGTTTACAAGGATCCCAAGGGTTGCTAGATCTGGCAGGTTGGAGCAGAAGGGCCCCCCCCGCAGAGGGACAAGGAGAGGCCCATGATTTCAGACGATCTTATTAATGAGACGGAAGTGGCCCGGGTCGCGTGTGAAATAACACATGTGAACGGGTGTTGGAACGACGTAGGCTTGGGAGGTTGACTGGTCTTTCCCGCGTAGAAGTTGTGTTGCTTCATGCTTGATAGAGCAGCACCGCGAAAGGACGCCTGTATATGGCGGAATTCGTCAAACGGTATCAATCGTCCACAGGGGGTGGGAACTGATTGTAGAGTAAACGAGAAGTTGTATTACTGATCTAAGCCTCACACGCCGGGTTTAAGTGTCGTAGTTGTGGTGTATTTGCCTTGCCTGTTCCAGGTCAGCACCGCCGCGTTCTTCCACAAGCCCTTGGGTGGCTGAGCGGCCAGGGCAGGTTGTGAGCGAATGAATGAAATTGTGCTGTCAGCGGTAGCAAGGAAGAGAATGGGCGGTGACAATAGGTGGTAAAGGCATGGTTCATTGGCGGGTAAACGATAAAGGCTGTTGGTGCTGTGAACAGTCAAAACTCAAAATGGCATAGGCTCCACCGATTGGCCTTTCCAGGAGAGGTATGCCGAAGAAGACGATGCATGGGAAAAGGAAAGAAAAGAAGAAGGACAAGGAAAAGTAAAAGAAAGAGGCACAGGCCACATGCGTGGTAAGCAAGCTGAGATGCTGCATAAAGACCTGCTTGTGCGTAGGCAGAATAGGCAGAATAGTGCTATGCAGGGCCAAGTTTCTTGATGGATTTGTGAGCCGTAATTGGCTGCAACGCGGAGCCGGAGGAGACTCCCGTCACAGCGTGAAACGGCACTAATTTTTAGGACGTACCAGGGGGGG
>MWMN01000074.1:43354-125882 GCA_002968875.1 Cordyceps cicadae | reverse complement strand
GGTTGACGACTCGTCTACCACTCACTAGGTACTCAGGAGGCAGAAGGCGGAAGAGCGACGCAGTAGCTCGGAAATATTGCTTCGTATGACAAAGATATGGAGCGAGCGTCTCGGGGCCCTGCCTGCACGGCCTCTGGGTTGGATCATTTTGATTCCTGCTCGAGTTTGCGGTGCACAAGGCTTCGAGGGAATATGGGCCAGGCAGTAGGTGGCAGTAGGTATGTATCCGTACTTGAACTCGTACGTTGTGCATGTGCATGGCCGGGAGTTGTTGTAACATGGATCGAACCGAGTTATACGAGATATAATATATCCCTGGCCACCTACACGTGGGTTGACGTATATGCTGCGCACACGAGACGAGCGGTTCTTGACGTTGATGATAGATTAAGACGAATGCGAGTATAACAGACAGGCCATATCAATCATGTTGCGGATGTTCACAACGAAAAAGGCCCCAAGTGGCGCCAGTCGGGTGGGGGAATCTGTGACAAGATACGCAAGCCACCTTTCTTGGCCGTTGAGCATTCCGCCTGCGTAAAGTATCAGCATCGGAAGGGATTTCGGCGGTGGTGGTAGTTTGCTCCCTTGTTCCCTTGCTCCCTTGCTCCCTTGCTCCCTTGCTCCCTTGCTCCCATACCGACCGGAGGAGATTGGCTGGGCTCGACTGGTTGTATCATATCCCCGATATTGCGCCAGTGAAATAAGACAAAACAACGTCATTGCCCTGGTGCTGCGACGGCAAATCGTCAATCCTCGCCCAGCTTGGTCCGAGCCCTCCCTATCTCCGGATGGCTTACAGGGAGAATTTCATGGCAAACCCCCTCCTCTTGCTGCTGCACGTCCTCGCGGTGCCTCGCGTTCGACATGGGTCGTTCCCTAGCCGCCGATCGCTGCATCTGACTGTCCCCAACGACGTCAGGCTTGTCTGCGCACACATGTTAGCTGTGCCCGATTTTCTCGGATGCCATGCTCTTTTTTTTTTTCGTCCCTGCGTCTTTGTAAAACTTGCATCTTTCCTCTTTTCATTGCTGCACTCGGTTATTACGGAGCAGGGGGCTTTGTTGTACGAACTTCCTCGGGCCCCGTCGCCCCTTTCGTCTCTTGTTGCCTGCCTGCCGTTTTTGGTCGTCGCCACTCGTCCGTTTGCCACGCCCGCCCGCCCATCTTTTTTTTCTTTTTGACCGGGCCGGCGGCCTGCCAAAGAATTCCTGTCTCCTCTGCACCTGGACGGGCTCAAGTCAAGTGCTGCTCTTTTTTTCTACAATTTTTCCTTCCATTCCACAGCCTGTCCCGAGGAAACAATATTCGTCGTCATCACGAAAAGCTGCTCAGCTTTCATCTTTCTATCCTTCTATTCTTCGTATTCCACTTCAACCGTCTCCACCCGCCGCGCAGACGCCACTCATCACCTCGGCCACTCACTGGTCCAACCCCCAGCGGCTCTCGTTTCATACCCCAGCAGCCAGCTCAGGGATATCGTACGAACGTCTGACGAACACTGAGAGAAGCAATTAAAAAAAAAAGAGAGACGTTTTGCGAAATTGACAAACATAAAAAAAGGGTCGCCAACCGAACGCCCGTTTTCATCTATTTTCTTGTCTCAATCTTTTCCCCCATTCCACGCGGGCCTTTTTCTTTCAACGGTCCTAGCGCTGGCCGCATAAACACCCGCCTCTTATATCCCAAGGTTTCAATCCCACATCTACTAAGAACGGCCCTGGCTTATAGTCCTCAATCCGGCACGAAGGAATGCCCTTATAAAACGGAGAGGACCGAGTCCTGGATATATCACTCCATCCGCAGCTCCTACTCCCTGCCCGCTGGCCGGACTCTGGCAGGCCTATTTTCTGTCGCCGCCTCTTGTTGCTGCATCACTTTTTCTTTTTTTCTTCCTTCCCTTTCCTTCAGCCAGTATATCTAGAAGTGGTATCATCGGACACACGACGTCTACTTCAAAGCCGGTCTCGCAATCGTTGATCGAATACTCCGCGTTTCTTTTGGTTTTCTTCCTCTTTACTTATACACAGTCATCATGACGCCTCAACTCGACCTCTCTGACCCTCGTCTGCTGGTCATTCCTCCACGAATGAACCTGCGTCGGGCTGCTTCCTATAACCTTCACGAACGCATACAGGGCCAGGATTCTGCTTCATCATCGTCTAGTCAACTCCCGCTGAGCAGTCTTCTCTGGTCTCCACCGCCATCGCCAAGTCTGCCGTCCCTCGTCCCTCGACGCAAACGAGCCTCTTCAAATCCGTTCTCCCGTCGTCAAAGTCGATTCATCCGCCTTTCTCTTTACCTTTGCATATTATCGGGTCTCGGATATCTTCTTGTACGCTTATTCGGGCACCACGTCAGCCCACTCGCCCTTCTCGAGGACGAATACAACATGGTGGCTCAGGATGATTTACCCGACTTTCCCACCCCGATTGTCATTGACGATGACAAGGGCCGCTCGAAATGGACGGTTTCCATCCCAAGAAACTACCGCTTTCCCCTCTCTATGGAGGATTACTCAGAAATGATGGGACATTGTCGCGAGGCTGCCATTCGCCAAACTTCCGCTCCTGGGACCACCAACAGCCAAGCACCACTGAAGAGTCGTGGCCACAATCACTTTGTTGATGTTGCCGAGGCAGAAAAGATGCACCTTCTCCCATCATCGGATATTTTGCCATCCAGGCGTTTGCGAACGGGCAATTTTGTTGGGCTGACAGATGTTGACCATCTGCCGCTCTGCCAGAGCTCTATGACCTATGTTCTAGAAAGCACAAACGCCGGCATCGGCCACGCCCTTATGTCTATGTGGACATCATACGGAATTGCCAAAGAACTTGGAAAGGCCTTCTTCATAGATGACTCCCGCTGGGCTTACGGCTCGTATACCGACATCTTCCAAGCACCTCCAGTGCCCAAGTGCCAGCCGCCCCCACGCCACCATATTTTGCCCTGCCCTGCCGAGGCCAGGCACTTGGTTGTCTCAAATACCAATGCCAAAGAAATTCTCTCCGAATTATTGAGCAAAATTGAGTGGGATAATAAGATTGGCGAGACTCAGAAACTGTTCAATCTGGCCCGGGCTGGCTACTTGGCTATGTTCAGACTAAACAAGGGCGACGAAAGTTACACTGACAAACGCATTCATGAAATTCTGAGCAAGGCTGAGGCTCATGGGGCAACTACCACCAGATCCCCCGTTATTGGCCTTCACATTCGCCATGGTGACAGACATCCGCTAGAGTTCCAATACAAGGACACCTATATTCCCGCCGAGGTCTATCTGAGCAAGGTGAACAGACTCATTGATGAACATTACAGCAAGACTGCTGGGATAGACTACGAGGGGGAACATAGATCTGTCGTCATGCTTGCGTCTGATGATCCCAATACGTATCAGGAAGACGAAATGTCCAGCCTTGTACCCGCGCAGGATCGAATTCAGCTGGCTTCCAAGGATAATATCGAGGATGCGAATAACGATCCGCGCGTGCTGCACCATTTCGTCGAAGACACTTTCGGCTGGGAAGGCGGCTTTTTTGCTCCTATCTTCTGGCACCTGGGTTCCGAGTCCAAGGATAATTCTGCCAACGCACCGGCCGCGACTCCCTACCTGTCGGAAACTCAAGTCGTTTCCAAGATGAGGCCATCCCAGCAAACACTCAAACTCCGCAGCCTTCTCGGTCGTGCTTATATGATGGACCTTGCTGTGCTTTCAGGAGCTGGCGACAAGGTTGTCTGCGCTGTCAGTGCGATGGGCTGCAGAATTCTTGGGGTCATGAAGGGATGGGAGGGTATCGAGGCTGGCACATGGGTCAACGTGGACGGCAACCATGGGTGGCGAGGCCTTGAGTTCTAACTTGATTATAGCATAGCATTCGTTTGATTTCTTTTTGTTGAGCATTTTACGGCGTCTTGGCGGTTACATTTTTATATTGTTGCGCGTTGCATGCCCATCCATCTGTGGGAGTACGGGTATTGGCGTTTGTCATCGAGCCTGGATGAATGTAAAAGGCCTTGGATTTATTGAAAGGCGCGTTTATACCAAAACAATTTATTTTAGGCCACTAAATAATAAAAACCGGTCCATATTTGGACACAAGCCATTTATCTCACCTTAACTCCTCAGGCTACTGGCCGGTCAGCACACCAACTTGTTCCTGGAGAGCGAGCAACACCGGCCCCGCTTTAATCCACGCTGGTCCAGCGCTCTCTTGCAACCTTCCATCTTCATCAACTCGTTACATATCAATTACGATGGCTGACACAGGGCCGGGCACGCCTGCTGGGCCTCCAAAACCACGATTAAAGATTAACGTTAATAGAACGTCATCCTTTCTCACTAATACCCCACCATCAGCCGTGGCCGCGACACCTGGCGATGGCGGCGGCTCGCGAAAGGTCAAGCTCAAACTCAGCGGCTCGACGCCCGCCACGCCTGGCGTTGACCACGCGACGCCCATCAAGACGAAAGCAGGAAGGCAATCGAAACCGACTCAGAAGCTCGTGGAAAGCAAGAAGCGACAGCGTGACGAAGATGACGACGATGACATGCCCCTCGCGGCCGCGGCACCGCCCGCGACCAAGATCAAGATCCGCCCGGTCAAGACCGCGGTGGCGGCTGGAGGCGCGCACACTCAACTAGTGCTAAAGGCGCGCGGCCGTCCGCCAGTACACCCACCGGGCGACGGGTACGATTCGGAGGCGAGCGATCGCGAACTAGACCCGGCGATCGAGGAGCAGTTCGTGCTGCGAATGGTGCCGGGGGAGCACAGCGACTATGTGCGGACGATGATGGAGACGGGCAAGGTGGGCGTGAGCCGTCAGCAGGGGGGAGCTAATATCTCACTCAAGTTCTTTGACGAGGACTCGCATCGCGCGGTGTTGACGGTCCGCGGCCAGATGTTTGCGGCCGTCATGGTGGACCTGCCGACCATTACGGAGTCCATGAAGACTTGGGATAAAAAGTCTTTCCTTAAGACTGCCGATGTGTGCCAGATGCTGCTCGCATTCCAGCCGGTACGCAGCGAGGATGAGGCAAAGAAGGCGCCGCTGCCGAGCGTGATCGATACCGCCGGCTTTAAGTGGCCGCACGGGCTGACGCCGCCGATGCACGACTGCGTCAACCGCCGCTTCGCAAAAACCATATCACGAAAGGAGATTGAGGACAAGGAGCAAGAGGTTGAGCGGCTGCTCGACGAAGACGGCATGGCTGATGCCACCGCGTGGGAATGGGTGGACGAGAGCAACCCAGATGGCGCTGCAGCGGCAGCAGCGGCAGAAGAGGAAGACGAGGATGCGGAGGGCGAGGATGCGGAGGGCGAGCTCGACGACTCAATGGACTACTTTGGCGAGGCCGGCGACATGGACCTCGAAGCCGACCTGGAGGCTGCGTTTGCCGACGATCTCGTGGCGGACACGCCGGCGACAGGCATGGACTTCGGCACCCCTACGATGACGACACAGGCCAACACTCCTGCCGTGCATCCATCCATCGAAATGGAGATGTCTGAGGAGTCCGATGAGGATGACGACGACGACGATGACGACGACGACGATGAAGACCTCGACGAGGACCAGCGCGCGGCTCGTGACGAGGCCCAGGGCGTCAAGGACATAATCAACGACCTCAAGAAGCAGCTTGCCCACCGCCGCGCGGACCTGGACAAGACCCAGAACAAAATTCTTCGACAGCGACTTGAGACCCAGATCAAGCAGCTCAAGTCGGAGATTGAGCTCAAGATGTCGTCGATTGGCATGGAGGCGGATGACTAAAGCACAAGACAGCGGAGAAAATCAGTCTCTTGTATTTTCGGCAGCATTTGATACTACGCTCGTGACATTGGGCATTCGAGGTTATCTTGGGACCCGAGCGGGAAGCAGGCACATTTCGTTCCGTGGATTGGGAGTTTTCATGTTTTCATGATTCTTTGGTGGCGTTTTACGGAGGCGAAAAAGAGTTTGGTTTTGTTCGGACTCAAAGCGGGTTTTTTTTTGCCTTGTTTCATTCTTCTGGCTCTGTTTACTTGGTCGACACGGATTCGGGCAGTTTGATATTCCGAGGATGGTGTGTGTGTACAAGACTTGAAAACAGAAGCCTTCACCAGTGATACCATTCATCCATCTATCTACATCATCGTAACAAAACCTCGGTACATTCCGCGTCAAGATACAAATTTGGAGCCTTTTGCTATTTTGTGATTTATTTGAGGAAAGAAAGAAAAAGGGGGCAAAATAAGACTTTTGGGATAGGAAATCGTACCATGATGCCAATCATTTACATCCTAGCCACAAACCGAACTTCAGAGATCTATCGCGATATGCACCCAAAACACACACTCGCAGACAACCGCTCACCCGCGTAGCGCCGTCATCACGTCGGTCGTGTCGCGTAGAAGCACGTCCTGTACAACAGCTTCGACGTCCTCCCAGCGAACCACCGCGCAGAACTCATCGAGGCTGCGCGGGCGTAGCGCTCGGCCAGGAAACCGCGCCTGCACGCGCCGCTGAACGGCTCGCTGCAAGAACAGGGCCATTTGAGGGTCCCTCTTGGACTGCTGCCGGAGATATCCGGCGCAGAACACCGCCTCAGACAAGCGCGTCGTCTTGTGGTCCCTGTGCCAGCGCCGCGTCGATTTGACGGCATCCTGGATGCGGGCATGTACAGAGGACGAGGTCGGTTCCGATAACGACCGACGTTGCGGCCCGGGTTCTGAGACTGCTAGTAAGCGTCAATATAGGTAGGCTGATAGGGTGGAGATGGGCAATTGAAAACGCACCTTCCTGTCGATGGCGTAATGCGTCACTGTCGCTGCTTTGGCTCAAGGCAGCTTGCATCTGCTCAGCCGAGGGCATCTCTGCGAGCGTCGCCGCCAGGCTGCCGACCATGGTCTTGATACCCGTCAGCTCGGCACGCATCTCGTCCATGACGCGGGTCGTCTCGGCGCGGCACTCGGCGTCGGCGAGATGCCTGGTGTCGCGGTCCTGCGCGGCGTGCGTCTTGACGGCGAGGATCTCCTTCCACATGTCCTGCAGGCGGGTCTCGTGCTGGGCGCGAAAGACGGCATCGTCATTGGTGGTCTGCACGAGGGCCTTCAGGTCGCGCTCGAGCCGACTGGCCTGCTTGCTGACGCAGCGCAGGTGCATCTCCAGGGTCATCTTGGCGAGGGCCTCGGCCTGCGCGGCGAGATGTGAGCCGGCGGAGGGGACGGTGACCGGCCGCGATGGCGCATGGGAAGAGGAGGACGGAGAGGAGGTGGAGGAGGTGGAGGAGGTGGTGGTGGTTATGGCGGTTCTGGCGGGATTTGATCCGCTCGTCCTGGTGCTGGTGCGGTGAACAGCTATGAGGCTGGCAGATGGCGAGTTGCTGGCGTTGCTACTGCGCGTGACGCGGGTCGTGGTTGATGCTGGCGGCACGGATCGAGGTCTATTGGACATTGTTCTGGGGTTTGACGGATAACATTTGAAGCGAACCGGGTGGAATTCGGAGTGATTGCTATTGTTGTTTTCTGGTACAGGGAGAGAGATGGCTGGTAAAGCAGGCCGATGCCGTTTCCCGTTTGCGTTTGCCAGTTCCTGCCTCCAGCATCGTCTGCGCTGCCAGCTGACAGAACCAAAATGGTAGTCTCGCTACGTGCTCCAGGTTCCCTTCCTTGCACACACTTCCAACTTGGCAACACGGTGCAGAATTACGAAAGGCAATACATGAAAACTTCCCGACCGTATTCCTCTACTTTCGCTGTCCGACTACCCACGACAGGAAGAACTCGACGTCCTTCGGAACGAGGTCTGGTGTAGCCATGACCTGGACGAACTCGGGCAAGATACCCCTGGCATCTGAGGCAGTGCCCATGATCCATTCAATCTGCCTCTTGCCATCCGATGACTCTGGAAGCTCACGGACGCGTTCGATACTCGTGTATGCGCCCGTCACTGTACCGCGGGCGTTGGCCACGTCCGGCCCCCCCGCGTAAAACACCTGTACCACGACGAACTCGCGGCGGCCGTCGACGGCTGCCGTCGCCTGCAGTACAGGGAAGACGCGCCGCTGCAACGGGAACGGTAGCCGGTGCACCGACTCTTCCAGCCGAAGCGTCCAGTCGGTCCACGTCTCGCCGCCTACTTGAATCGCCAGCCCGGCGCAGTCCCAGCTTCGACGCGGCGTCGTCCCCACGATATTTGCGGTGAAGCCCATCTCGGATTCGGCGTGGTGCGCCTTGAAGTGGGTGAAGAATTCGTCCCAGCTCGCCGTCCCGCTCCGCACGGCATCCTCGTGCACGCTGCGTCGCAGGAACCACGTCTCGGCACTGGCATCGCGGACCTGCGGGAGCTGGCCGGCGTAGTCCGCGGCCACGCGGCGCATCTTGTCGGCCGAGACCTTCCTCTCATAGACGTCTACTGATGTAGCAGGTGTTGGATAGCTGTGAGTCTTGCGGAACTTCCACGATGAGCTTGAGGCGCCTTGGCCGGCTGGCACGTCGTGGATGAAGGGCAGCGCCTCAGACAGCAACCCGGTGAGCAGGGGTGTAAGCTGCGTCCCAGAGGCGGTCTCCGCAGGCAGCTGGGAAGGGTCGATGCCCCAGAGGCGCACGAGAGGGCCGATTTTCTCTGCCATTGAGGTTTATTTAGAGACCGTGCAGATGAGAATTGAAGAGCGCAGACGTGCAAGGGGTCGGAGTGTCGGATGTTTCAACAGGATGTGGTGGCGTCATAGCTAGATTAGCTTCAATGTGGCTCTCGAAGGCCATGATTTGAGGATGAGCATCTTGCCCCATGTCATTCTACAGGTAATTCAGCGATCAGGCAGATGAAGGAAATTGAAAGATTTTCAAGAGGGATTCGAAGCATGGAAAATACAGGAAACGATTAGCGAGGACATATCATTCTTCTCTTCCACAGCACGGCACTATAGAAGGATCTCGCGGCTGGCCGTAGCAAATCTGACCAAACCACAAAATATGAGACAGGCATGTTTTAACTAGTAAAATGCTTTGGTGGTACTGTTACATGTATCCGTAGAGGAAAAAGAGATGGCTACTAGTATTACGATGAATGCCCAAAATATGCATGACCTGCGTCGGCCCTGAATTATACATGCAATACCTCCTTTGCCTTCCTTTCACTTAAGTTCTGTTTTTTTTTCCTTTCTTTTTTATCATGCGGCGTTATTCATTTTGGTTCGCTTCCGGCGTGGCGGCCGCCCCTGGCGTCGTCGTCGTCGTCGTCGTCGTCGACCCCTGAAGCGAGATGCCCAACTCGCCAGCAAACAGCTCATCCTGCCACTCACCGCACAGCTGGCCAAACGACAGGAACTCCTCGCCTGGAAAGTCGGTAAACGCGCCGCCATACTCCAACCCCGAAATCGACGACTGCGACCCCTTATTCTTCGTCTCCGTCTTCGTCTCCGTCTTCGTCTTCGTCTTCTTCGTCTTCTTCGTCTCAACCGGGTACTGCAGGCGCGGCATCCAGGCGCGGCCGTCCATCTCGACCGAGGTCAGCGCGTCGCCGGCGCGCGAGGCCAGCGCGTTGGCGCGCAGCAGGCTGGCGACAAACGGGAAGAACCAGAGCGCCCGGTACTCGCCGTCGATGAATTCCTTGCCGCCCGTGCAGTGCCAGAGGCCGTAGACGTGACGCGTCACGTAGTTGACGCCCAGGTTCACGGACCGGATCCACTCGCTCGCGGGTAATCGGCTGCGGCTGGTGGTCGTGGTGGTGGCTTGATGGACAGGGGCATCGCCGGCCTTGTCCTTGTCCTTGTCCTCCTCGCCTCTTCTCCCCCGCTTCCCGCTTCCGGCTAGGTTGCCTCGCTCCTCGGCCGGTAGGGATCGGCTCGCCAACAATGAGGACGACGACGACGACGATGACGACGACTTGACGCCCGCCTCGTACACCCTCGTCAGCGCCGCGTACACCGCCGCCGGCAAGGAGATGGAGTAGGGCACAAACGACACGCCCTCGTCGTGCATGTCCACGTCCATCCGTGCCGTGTACCCGGGCTGGTCAAACTTGAGGTAGCCAAAGTACGCCTCGTAGCCCGCCTTGGTCTGGAACAGCGCCGACTCGTACTCGATGGCCACGTGGAACTCGGTCGCCTCGCCCGGCACCTCCACCGGCGCTGGCGGCCGGCGCTCGTCGCTCGGCGTCAGCCACTCCGTCATCCTGGCCACCGTCTCGTTGTCGTCGCCCGCCGCCTCGCGCAGCGCCAGCGCCTGCCTCAACCGGTGGTACTCCTGCCGGCCCCAGACGTTGGCCAGGTAGAACTGGTCCGACTCGCTGTTCTCGAACTTGTCGTCGTACGTCCGCGCAATCTCCGCCATGGTCACGTTGACGTACCGCCGCATGTCCCCGACCGGCCCGATCACCGTCCCCGAGTTGAGCCACCGCGGGTCGTTGGTCACCATGGCCCCCGTGTCCTGGTTCGGCCCGAACGTGTTCGGCGGCAGGTGCGATGTCGGCACCGCCCAGCACCGCGGCGCCGCCCAGTCGATCGGCCAGCAAATCTTGTCCGGCCCCCAGAAGATGGTGTTGCGGATGCCCCGCGCGTGCAGCTCCTCCACCGACAGCTTGAAGCGCTCCGCCAGGTGCGCGTCCGAGTCCTGCCGGATCGTAAAGTACCGCTCGATCATGACCTCGACCGGCAGCTGCATGATGATGTCGTAGCCGTCCACGATGAGCACCAGGTCGTCGTCCTCGTCCGTCGACAGGCCCTGCAGGTAGTCCTGGATCGCGCGCAGCTTGGCCAGGTGCGTCTGGGCCGCGTCCATCAAGCCCTCGCCCTTCCAGCCGAGAAGCAGCGGCGCCGGGAACCGGTTGACGGCCGCGGACACGACATTGTAGCACAGCTTGATGTTTGGCGAGCTGGCCGGCACGAGATAGTGGAACGCCGACACTCGAGTCGGGGGCTGTGTGGTGGTGACCGGCGTTGTTGGCCGGTTGGTGATGATTCTGCTGAAGCGGCCCTAGAATATCCTGGTAAGCACACAATCTCCCCCATCTTCTCGTCTGCCTCGCCATCATTTCAAAAGAAAAAAAAAGGGGGGGGGGGGGCGTACCGGTTTTAGGGATTCGTCGAGCGCGAGAAGGGCAAAGACAAAAACTAATACGAGGGCAGGGAACAGTAATGAACGTGGTCTCTTGTTGAAGCTTGCCATCTTGGGCATGTGACTCGGTTCTACCAAGAGAAAGGTGAGAACAAAAACGACCAAATACAGACACCAAAAGTAAATGACCGTTTTTCGATTCAAAGGAGTGAAATGAAGAAAATGTTTAGTGGCAACCGCCGCATGGGCAGGTTATTTGGTAACAGACGGCGACAAAGCCAAACAGAGATTCAAGCTCGCCTCCGCGTACTTGCATTCGTGCGTAGAGTCCTTCTCTCGCACCAGCCAGCAGGATAATAGAGGGGAGGAAAAGCTTTATAAATGATTGACCAGATGGGAATCCTGAGTGCAGAGTGACGCGTCTTAGCTTGGAGCAAGTCTGTCGGTGCCTTTGGGGGTCGCCACAAACAACACATCCACAAGCAATACACCCACAAGCCATACATCCTCCAACCGGCCGTGTCAGTGGTGCTGTACGTGTGGACCTACTAGGTTAAAAAAAAAAAAAAAAAAAAAAAAAAAAAAACCAAAAACTTTGTTGGTAGTCCCCCCCCCCCCCCCTCCCCCCCCCCCCCCCCAACATTAAAAAAAAAAAAAAAAAAACAAGAAAGGGGGGGGGGGGGGCGGGGGGGGGGGGGGGGGGGGGGGGGGGGGGGGGGGCGATAGGTACATTTATCGCGGGCAGAGCTGAGCGTGGCGCATATCCACAAAGTTCTTGGCTTATTTCTAGTATTTCCTTCACAAATGACCACCCACATTCCTAGTCCCTATAATAATATACATCCCATCGTCATACACATAGCCGTGCTATTGCCTCGGGACGACAAGTCTGTTGTGCGTGCCACCAGGACCCCTTGTCACCCCGTCCCTCATCAACAGAGAGATGGCAACTGCAGGGCATCCGAAGTTTGGGGTCAATTTAGAATGCGAAAGCGTTTTTAATTCCGAAAAGGCAGCTAGTCTGTGGCTAGGACAGCAGCGATGTCGGTAGCCCTATAACTAGTAGGTTAGCTGGGAAGCACGGGCTTGTCTAACCACTGCGACCTAGGTAGTAAAGACCTAAAAGGGTGCCTACAAGACAACCCCTATTTCCTATGGGATTTCACGGGCGTTGCTGAGCAGAGGCATCGCCGGCGCTTCCGAGTACTAATAAGGGACTTTGCCGGCGCTGCTGCTGTTCTGCTACTGCTATGTAGACAGAGGCTTGAACGTTAATCCCTCTGCCGCTGCTGGCGCTAGCGGCGGCGGCGCTAATAATGTAGTGACGAGCCTTAACTTGATACATGGCCTCGGCATGGAGTATCGTTAGTACAGCTGGAAGACGATGACTTTGTACTTGGTTGTACACGGTTCTTACACAAATTCAGTGAGCGTCTGACTCGTCAGTATCGCCCAGTAGTAGGTTGATCAGCCACCTTTGTCACAAATCTTAAAAAACACCTTCGAATTTCAAATTGATCCGAAGTTAGGTATCGACAGAGTTTAAAATGTCGATAGGCATTCAGGTCAGTGCTGCTGAAGCTAGTTGTTTGTGTTCAGCATGCGTGTTCCTCAGCATCAGGTTTCAAGTGATGTAACCGTGCGAGCTGGCTTTGAACGAACGTAGCGAAAGATAGATGGTGGAACCAGCACGGCCAGCAACAACAGCAGGGAGCGGGGGGCCAAGGGGGCCAAGGGGGCGGCCAAGGGGCAGCCAAGGGGCCAAGAATACCAAGAAAGACCGAGTCAGTCGCCAAGTAACAGCCTTGTTTACCCAATCACAGCCCGATATTACCAGTCATGAACTCCAGAGCCGTGCTGTGACTGATAGGTAGTTGCCAATGAGAGTAATCGCTGGTTATACTTTGTGATAGACTTTGGTCTTGTCTTGGCGCGCGCCGACTTGACTTGACGCAACTTGAACATGTCGATGGCAACCAGTAACCACGCAAACCAATGCGTCGGCCAAGTCTCTGGGCGGACTTCTGGGCGAGAAAGCGTCTCATTTTAAACAGTGTCCGTTGCGCCACGGATGCTCGATAGTTATGTTGGATGATTCTGGAGATTATGCATAAAACTTGGCAAGACAGGTTGTATGTAGTTACTCCAGGAGGCGTGGCCGATGTATCCAGTTTATCTCCAGCAGAGTTCAGGCTTGGCAGGGTGGCACGAGAGCAGGGAGAGCACGCGATGAGATAATGAGGCCCCTTGAACGTGACTTGCTTGTTTCCGCGCCCCATAATAAGCCTGGAGAGAATGGCCAGTGTATGATTAGCGGCAACGCATTGAGAGACAGTGTAACGGTAACAGATAATGAGAGAAGGCGCTGTAGAAACGTTATTACTAGTCAGTCAGGGTTAGCTGCGTGCGGGCTGTTTAGGCGGGATCCAATTAATCTTTGTCAATGCCCGTGCATCTTCGGCCTGTTGTCTCCCTCCCGGGTTCGGGTGCGAATCGATGGATCGATGTGTTGAATTATTAGCTCGCCAGCCGCTTCGCTGAGTATTCAGCGAAGGCTGTTGCAGCTTTTGTTAGCAGTTCAATTTGGAGTATGGGCGAAGCGAGGAATGCTCGGTTTTTACTAAGCCTGTCAGGAAGATGCCTCGACGGTATCTAATATCGTGAGCATCCCGTGGTTGACGGATACCAAAGATGAAAAAGATGACGGTGTTTCTTGAGTATCGAGGCTCACCAACCGTGGCCGGTGGGGGCCATGTAATTGCAGGGTGCGAGGCGTGCGTTGTAACTGGTCGTCTGAAAAAAAAAAAGGATAGAGAGAAAAGGAGCGGAAATGAGAAGTCCATCATCAACGGTGCCTTGCTGTGAGTAGCTGGGCTTCACCTATCTGATGAGCTGACGTACGCACCGGATGTGCCTGCCGGCTAGACATTGTGGTGGAGATTGAAGAGGCTGAAGACTTTGACATCTGGGTATTCCTTGCGGAAAGGAGACGAGAAGGATGTGGATGGATGGATGGATGGACGGATGGACGGACGGGAAGCTGAAGCTGTCAGTGGCGACCGGCACCGTGTCGGCAGCCACGGGTGAAAAGGCGGCGCGCGGGCAATTGTGGCGTTCGAGGGTTGACGTAATTGAGGACGGGTTACGTACGCTGCGTCGGTGGTGAGCGAAGGGTTTAATTGCGAAGAAAATGGGGGTCGAAGAAAGGTTTGGCATGAGGCAAAAGAGCCAGCCATCTGTAGATACATAGACGTAGGGATTGGGTAAAGTGGTCGCGAGGAGGGAGAGCGTTTGCCATCAAGTCGCCAGCTGGCTGGTTCGCTGAGCTGACAGCTGCCACGGCACGGCGCTGGTGGCTGCTGTAGCGAGCAAACAGAAGGGGTTCTTGGTGGCTGAGGTGGCGGTGTTACGGATAATTACTCTACGAACAGAGTTAACTTATTGCCGGTGTTATTAGTAGTAACGAACATCTGACAGGGGGTATTGCTGAATAGTGGGTAGAGCTTGGCAAATGCTTGCCAGAATCCACTCAACTTCTACAACCATGGTATAATTCCGAAATCAAGGAAAGGCTGCTACGTGCACACCTCGGCGGGTAGAGGCGTTGGACTGAGGTGCATACCTAGGCATGTACTGTAATAAATCGGTAGGGACTAACTACTAACAGGTAGTTACTATGTAGGTAGGTACTTGTTGAACCAGGCACCTCGGGTGAGTTTTAGCTACCAGCAGCCAGGCGTTTTAAAAAGTGCATCACCAACGGTCAAGCGCATCCACAGTACATGTCACCTCTTGGCTTTTGTTGCAGCGGCTAGTTACTTTGTACAGGTTATGCTGGGGTGCCATCATTGCGGTACCTTGGCATATAATAAATAATAAGGCACCTCAAGCAGCTGCGCCGTCATTTCCAGGCCCGCCATCTCTGCCCACTAAACAGTCGTCCGGCGCTCTCGTGGGTTGGTTGGCAGTAAGGCATGTCATCAGGGAAGACACACGCTGCGCTGTCTATTAATATCGCCAGGTACTAAGTTGATTTGTCTTGTCAATTACTAATTTTCAATGCTTTCTGGGGCTCCAAATCGTAGTACAGTACTGTAGTTTCCTGCCCCCGCCCCCTGTAACTGCCACCGCTCTCCCACAATGCATCCTCTCCTGCTTCCCCAAGTCAATCTTTACTTTGACTTTTCGCTCACGCCCCCCCCCCCCCCCCGGAACCCAAATCTTGCCTTCTCAATCATTATTATTACCGCCTCTCCTCCTCTTCTCCCCAGCCATTCCGACCCTTCTTTCTCCTACTTGGTATTCCTATCACTGTCCCTTCATACCGGCCGAAACCACCTGTGCCACTTGCCAAGCCTCCTGCCCTCACCAAAGTGCCCTCACCACAGTGCCCCGTTCGCTCGCTCTCCCCACTGCTTGTTTCCAACTCGACCACTATCATCCAACGCAGATGCAACCATATCCTTGACATTTTGACTTGTCGTCATTGACTTCAACCTCTTATTAGCCCATCTACTTTCCTTCATCCTAACCCCCATCATCGTCACTCTACCCCCCTCGTTCATTTGGTCAATCTCTATGCACCCACGAAACAGGTCGACTTGCTTGTTTGTCCCACCAAACAAGCTGCTCCTCCACTACATCGAGCTCAATTGCGCTGCGCCACGATTCATTGCCTCGATAGATCGCCGGGCTCATTAATACTAATACCATACGCGCCCCGGCTCTGCCGCCCATCCCGTTCCCGCTTTCCTCTTCGGTTGCCGGCACACGCTCCTCTATACATAGCCGTTGGTCTGTTCTTACACTACGCCCACTACTCCTGTTCGTATACCTCTCTCTACTCCATGCCCCCCCCCCCCCCCCCCCCCCCCCCCCCCCCCCCCCTCCCCCCCCCCCCTCTCTCCCCCCCCCCCCACCCCCCCCCTCCTCCCCCCCCCCCCCCCCCCCCCTCCCCCCCCCCCCTCTCTCCCCCCCCCCCCACCCCCCCCCTCCTCCCCCCCCCCCCCCCCCCCCCTCCCCCCCCCCCCTCTCTCCCCCCCCCCCCACCCCCCCCCTCCTCCCCCCCCCCCCCCCCCCCCCAACCAACCAACCTTCTCTAACTTGTCCTGCCAATAGCCAGCTTGAGATCGTTCACAAACCTCTGTCGCTTTCTCCGCCTGTCAACGTCACACCTGCTCAACTTGGACGCTTCACACATGTCTTCGCAGGCGACGCCAGATCCCTCGCCACCCCCCCCAGTCGAGGGTGGCAAGGGCTTCCTACCCCGAGACGACTCTCTTGACGACCCCGAGGCCGATGCAGGCCGCCTCGAGGCCAGTTCACAGTCCAACCTCGACCACGAATATTCCATCCCATCAGCAGTCAAGTTTACATGGCTAGGCACATACTTTTTGCTGTCATTGCTACTCACCATCTATAACAAGCTTGTCTTGGGCGTGGTATGCACTTCCAACGACACTCCTCTGTCTGCGCTGCCACCACTAACCACAGCTCTCCAGTTCAAATTCCCTTGGCTCTTGACCTTTCTCCATACCTCCATTTCCGCCCTCGGTACATATGGCATGCTGCACATGGGATACTTCAAACTCTCGCGTTTGGGACGTCGTGAGAATCTCGCTCTCCTCGCCTTTAGCGCCTTGTTCACTTTCAACATTGCATTATCCAACCTGTCACTTGCCATGGTCTCGGTCCCCTTCTACCAAACTATGCGCATGCTTTGTCCCATCTTTACTATTCTCATATTCCGAGCTTGGTACGGCCGTGCCTACAGCACACTCACGTACTTGTCTCTAGCACCCTTAATCATTGGTGCAGCCATGACTACCGCAGGCGAAATGAAATTTTCAGATGCCGGCTTCCTGCTGACAATCCTCGGTGTTATTCTTGCCGCCCTCAAGGTGCGCCCCAGCTTGCTGCAAAAGTTTATCATCACCTACTAACTCGCCCTTAGACTATCATCACGAATCGCTTCATGACCGGTTCCCTCGCCCTTCCCCCGGTCGAATTCCTCATCCGAATGTCCCCCATGGCTGCCGCGCAAGCTTTAATCTGCGCCTTTGCTACAGGCGAAGTGCATGGCTTCCGTCAGGCCCTTGCTGACTCGGACATGTCGACCCTGGCGACAGTCGCCTCCTTGCTAGGCAACGGATGTCTTGCTTTCTTCCTCAATATTTCATCCTTCAATACGAACAAGCTCGCCGGCGCATTAACGATGACGGTGTGCGGTAACCTCAAGCAGTGCTTGACCGTTCTTCTCGGCATATTCATCTTCAACATTGAGGTCGATCTACTCAAGGGTGCCGGTATGGCCATTACGATGCTCGGCGCGGCTGTGTACAGCAAAGCGGAACTCGACAACAAGAAGAGACAACAGACTGCTTACAAGGAGATTCCTCAATAAATTGGCGGAATGAAAAGCACTTCTATTTTTTACTTCATATGCAAGGACTGCATCTCATTTGGATAATACATGCCATTCTGGATCCCACGTCAACGTGCTGAGAATCAGATGGGTTTCTATGATCCCGTGCCAGGTGTCAGGGGGGGAGAAGGGCACACATTCTTCCTCGGCGGGCCAAGCAGACTGTGTCTCTCAACACCAGGCAAGGCATGTTTCCTACATTGGCGTTTCAACATTGTGCACTACATCTTTTATTAGCGTTCGTCGCCTCATCAACGTGAAGTCATATTTATACGGGTACTTAGTTTTCGGTGGGCACTGGGAAATTTGAGATAGACGCATTATGCATAGAATGCATGGGCATACAATACATATGGCCTTCAATACCTTCATTCTCGGATCATGGCATTTTGACAAATTGACTCGAGGCAGACGATTGAGCCACGTTTCCTTTTCTAGAAATGCAGGTATGCATTAAGACAACGGTGGTACGAAGATTATGCGTGGGCATATAATACTTATGATATCTAATACCTTCACTATTGGGCCATGGCATTCTGGCTCATTGACTCGGAGCGCACGAGTCAACCACGTATCCTTTTCTCGAAATGCTGATCCGAGTGAAGGACCAGGTCGTACAGAGGACAGCACCAAAAGGCCAAAACTCGTTATCTATACCACACCGTTTTTTTTTTTATTTCAAAAGAAAAAGTAGATTGGCTTTATACGGGAGAACCAGGCGACAAAATAAAATTGATAAAAAGAGAGAGAATGGAGAAAATTTAACACCAGTCGCTATGCTTCGAAGAAGTAATCTGTAACGTCGGCCACCCACTTGTTAGCACCACCCACTTCTTAGCAGGGCATCATAAAAAACACACACTACTTTAAAGCTTTATTAAAAAGCTAAATAAAATTCAAATAACATAAAAATAACACTTAGAGCTAGATAATTAATAGCTTAATTAGCTATTAATATAGAATCTTATAATTCTATAGGGTTACTATTAAGTTGCGTATTTAGCTACTAACGTGTGTTTTTAATATTAATAACCTTAATAAATAACCTATTAGGATTTATAGGGACTATTTAATGTTTTTTAGGCTAGATAAGCCTAATTTTTAATTCGAGAGCTAATATCTTGCCTTCTACTATTATAATTCAGGCTTATTAGTTATTAAATTACTTCTTAATCTTCCTCTAGATTTAACTAACTAAACACTAGTTAGTTAATTGATTAATACTATTATAAAATAAGCGTTAAAGTTAGTGTTTATTTAAGGGTGTTTTAACCTCTAGTAGGCCTTCTTTAAGTGCTTTTTTCAGCTTAATAGGTGTTAATTATAGTGTTTATTTAGCTAGATTAAGGAGTAAATCGCTTATTAGTAGCTAGACTATATTAACTAGCTAAAGGCCACTCTTCTACTAGGTAGTTTAAATGTTTTTTTTTAATAATCTAGTAGCTCTTATAATAGTATAATATTTCAGAAAAATCCTCTTTCTAATAGGTGATAATTTAGTATTATTAGGTCGATTTCTAAGCTCCTTTTAATACTTAGCCTTAATTAAGCTAAATATAGCTATATTAAGAGGTTAAAGAACGTAGGAACTATAAGCTAGTAGGAATAATAAATATATATTATTTTTATAGTATTTAGTTAGGAATTTAGTAGTATAATAGCTACTATAGCTATTAAGAATAAGAAGGCGTTACTCGCTAGTAGGTGGTGTTATTTAAGGAATAAAGATAGCCTTTAGCTAAAAGACCACTACTTTATTATTCGTCTAACCTCTTACTATTACCTTAAAGAACTAGCCTTTAAAAGAGGCTAAATTATTAGGGAACCACTATTATTAAACGTTCTTACTATTAAAAAGTACTAATAGTGTTAGGCTCTTCCTAGTCACTAAGATATACTTAAAAATTATACTCTAAAAGTGTTAACTAGACTGCTTCTTTAGAGTAATTCACTTCTATAATAACTCTAGTACTAGGCTATTCTCTTAGAGCCCTATTATAAGCCCTATTTCGTCTATATTATATTAATTTATTAGTAGTATCTCTCTAATAGCTAGGATTATTAATAGTTTAAAGAAATCCTAAATAATATAAGTTAAAACGTTATTTATCTATTAGAAATTAAGCCTCTTACCTCTTAAGGTCTTAACTTCTAGTATAATATAAAAAGCCCTATAACTAATTTTTACTAATTAGTTATTAATAGCTATTATATTCGGCTAGTGTTAATATAATCTTTCTAACTTATTCGTGTAAAGGAGGGTTCCTTATTATATCCTAAATTAATATCTAAGAAACGAGATATAATTCCTAAGCTATAGGAAGCTTTTATAATGGCTTAAAAGCCTCTTTCTATAATGTTCTACCCTTAAGCCGTTATTAGATAGTTAAACGCAGCACACCCTAGTGTTACGACGTGTGGGCTTAGCTGCCGCCTCTAATAACGTCTTAAATTGCGTTTTAGAGGTTATCCTTAGTGTATTTTAGTATATTGTATGCATAGAATAAAAGTTAGAATTAAATAATAATAATTGCGCGAGAAATCGCGCTTCGAATGATGAAGGTTTAGGGCAGAAGGTGGCTGGGTGCCCTGCCAAGAAGTGGGTGGTGCCAACAAGTGGGTGGCCGACGTTACAGAGTATTACATAGAACAGGAGTTGCAGCCTCACCGCCTTACTCCAGCAAGGCAGCAACGGAAACATTCAGCGCGAGTCGGTCAGGTCTGCATCTCTGCGGCGGCGTCTCACTTGAGCTCGTCAAGCATGGTGCTACCAGGCATTTCCGCCACCGGTGCCGCCGCTCCGTCCTGCAGCGTACGGATGCTGCTCTTGACGTCGTCCAGGGTGGCGTTCGCCTCCAAGCCGAGAGTGCGCGCCAGTTCCTCCAGGGGGCTGATCACTTGCTGCTGCTGCTGGTCGTGGCCTGGCGGGCCGATGCGCAGCTGTGGCGGCGCGGGTGGCAGCAGCACGGCGGCGGCGGCGGCAGCGTTGTCGGTCTGCTTGCTGCGCTCGAGCATGGCGAAGCGCAGGCCGACCTCGGTGACGGTGACGAGGATGCTGACGAGGATGAGGACGATGACGATCCAGGTGATGGCGCTCATCTTGGCGTCGTTGACCGAGTCGGAGAGGATCTCGGCGAGGTCGAGGAAGACGCGGCAGCGCTCGTTGAGGACTTTGATGCGCGGGTCGATCTCGAGGTATTCGCGGATGGCGGCGTAGAGCGGGTGGAGGGTCGGCTCCGAGTCCCAGAAGAAATTGGGCACGTCGAGGATGTTGGATGCTAGAGGGCATGCAGAGTTAGTATTCTCCCCGTGTTCCTCACGTCGTTCTCTTGTCAAGGCAGAAAAGGGGGCGCGGGGTTTGGAGGAGAGATGTAGTCCAAAACGTACAAAGGTTAATGTCGACGCGACTTTTAAACAGCCGGCCGAGAATCTTGACAATCTCGGTCCTCGTCATGTTGAGCTCGCCTGTCAGCGCCAGCGTCTTGGGTACGTCCTGGGCATCGAGCATGGTCTCGCCAAGTCGCTCCTCGAAGAGGCACAGCTTGGTGCTCTGCGCGATGGCGTGGCTGATGGTCAGCTTAATCATGTGGTCGGACCGCGGCATCAGCGTGATCATGTCGTTGAAGATGCGCGGGCGCTTGACCTCCTCGCTGTACTCAAAGTGAAACTCCTCCGTCTCGAAATCGTGCTGCTCGAGCGGGCGCGTGAGCAGGCTGACGCCGTCCTCGGCATCGGCGAATGTGAGGTCCGCGAGGATGTCCTTTTCCTGATACTCGGTAAAGTTCCAGAAGACGACGACGCCGTACGAGAAGACGAACATCTCGGCAAAGTTCTTGGCGTGCGCAGGACCCCCGGCCAGCCGACCCATCGGCGACGCGGCCCCGTCGTCATCGCCGTTGGGCGGGTGGAAGCCCTGTTGGTGGCGGGCTGCCTGGTCAGGGGATTCCTCGTGCGTGCCGGGACGTACGTGGCTGGGCTGCTCGGGGCTCTCGGGCGTGGTGTAGGCGTCGTCTTCAAAGTAGCCCTCGTGGTGGCCGCGCCGCTCCGTGCGCTCAATCTCCAGATCCAGCACGGTCTTTCCAGTGCCGGGCGTTTTGAGTATAGGCCGGCCGCGGACACGGTAGCCGTCGGTGCCGTTCATGAGCGGCAGCGCGTAGATGACGTACAGGCAGTCGTCGTAGAGCTTCGTCTTGGCCTCGTGCTTCTCCTTGAGGAACTCGGCCGTCGCCTTGATCTTGAACGCCTGCGCGGTGCAGTACGCCGTCAGCCGGCTGACCTTGTCCTTGCGCTGCTTCTTGGGCAGCCGCTCAGCATAGCTCTTGCCGCGGATGCCGCCGCGTTTGCGCAGCACGTCGAGCTCCTCGTCGCGCAGTGGGCGGTCGTCGTCGTCGGCCTGGAAGCGCCGCGCGAGCACGGAGTCGCTCTCGATCTCGTCGTCGGCGTCTTCCTTGTTGTCGGCGGTCTCGGGTAGCAGCACGAGTTTCTCGCTGATCTTGGTCGTGCGCGAGGGCATGGGCTGGCCTGCGCGCGAGTGGACGTTGGGGAGACCTCCAGAGACGACCCGGCGCGGCTGGATGGGCCCGCCGCCATGGGGGCCGGCGGAGGGTGCGGGAGGCCCTCGGGGCTGGCCGGAGGGGATTTGTGAGCTGAACTGCAGGACGTTGTCGACGGTCATGAATCGCATCGGGACGCGGCCGGGAGAACGGGATAGGGCATCGGGACGCTGCGGTATGCGTCGCTGGTTGATCCTCTCGCGGGCTCTCGAGTCGGTAACCTGATTGGGTGTCAGATTTTATGCGCATAACAACTAGGCAGTTGGGATGCAGTCAGGTCCAATAGGGTCGCATACCAGCACAGAAGGTGCTCGTTGTTTATTTGCGGAAGACATTTCGGGGGCTCTCTGTTTGTTCAAGCGTCGGGAGGCATCAGTTATCGAGAAACATTGAACATGCAAGTCGTTCGTTCGAGATGAAGCTGGATGATGAAAGTATGGCGATTGCTGCCGCAGCGATTGCTGTCTTGATCCAAAGGTGGCGTAGCTTTTTTGTATGTCAAGTTTCAACTTTGTGAGCAGCCAGCCAGTGATGACCTCAGAGCCTCCCCACATGGGCCATCGTACATGACGCTAAAAACTCGCGACCAACTAGTTGGCTACCTACCCTGGAAGTGACATACCCTGGAAGTGACATACCCTGGAAGTGACATACCCTGGAAGTGATGCAACTTTTGTCATTTCCAAGCGAGTTTCAATCAATAAATACAGTTCTGTTTAGAGCTATGCTTGACCTTTTCTAGAGAAGAAAAAAAAAAGTGACAAAAGTCTCATTTCACGACGCCAACCTCTCACCTTCGGTATCGAATGTCGCGGCCAACTTACTGGCCTTTTCCTCCAACTCATGCACTGAATCGCTGGGCTCAAACGACGCTCCAAGAGCAGACGCCTTGCTCATCACTGCCAACGAGCTGTTCTTCCATGCCAAACAACCAAAATCCCTTTCTGCCCGGGAAGCACCAACCACTGTCGCGATATAGAATATTGTCCCGCCTGCGAGCACAACGACATGGAGTGTGATCCAGCCCCATTGCACCATGTATACCGTTTCTTCCTGCCCGAATTCTGCCTCAGCCCAGTATCGTTCCCTCTCAGAGGAAAAGCGTATTGTATTTGTCATATCTCTCGCCATTTGCTCGAAACGCGTCGATGGGTCTGTATGACGAGTCCAGAACGCCTGGGACTTTGGCGGCAGGGCAGATGAGACCGCGATTGCCATGTTGGCCCTACCGCTGGGATAATCGGCCGATTGGAGGGCCACGGTAACCGACTCTGGCCCCATCCGGTTCGTCAAGTTTTGATCCGATTGAAATGTCGACTGGAAATAGCTACTGATGCTCTTAACCGTGTCTGCACCGAAAGAGAAAACCTCTGAAGCATTGCCAGGGCCCTGCAGCTTGAGGTCTGTTCTTTCAATTGCGGAAGTGATAGGGTCGAACTCTAAGCTTTCACTGAAATTCCTTGGTAGAGATGGGAAAAGCGCCTTTGCAGTGACTTGGTATGAGTTTTCGCTGGGCGTGAGCTCCAGGTCCTGCTGGACTTCGATGATGGAACCGTCGGTGACATTTGCTGCGATCTCCAGGCCACAATAATACAACGCACATTCAGTGGCAATGACCGGGATGCTTGGCCAAGAGAAAGTGCGATTGGATTCCCTTTCTGCCGCATCGCCCCTTCGCTGAGCAAGCTCCCTTGCTCTCCAAAGAGCATGCCGATCCAACTGCACCGCACTCAGCGACCATATTAATGTCTTGAGATTTCTCACGGAAACGGTTTTGGCCGGGTCACCTGTAGAGAAGCCCATCATTTGGAACGGTGATCCAGTCCCAAAGACCCGATATCCGTCTACGCTCACGAGGTGAACATCATTTACAACCTTGAAATCACCATCCAGGTTGGCCAGAAACGCACCGTTGGGCAAAAAAAAAGGCCGACATGGAAGTTCCCGTAGTAGATCCTATTGGAGTTGAAAGAGCCCAATCATTATAGAGGGTGAGGTTTGATGTAAGGTCGTTGCACTTGTGGAAAATTCCAGCGGTAGTATATTTGGGCCACCGATTGTAGCTGCCTCAGCGATTAGTGTATTGGTACTCGCCTGTTTGGCTGATAACCTCCATGAAGAGGCTGTAAAGAATAGAAGCTTCCAAAGCTGGGTCGATTTCCGCCTTGACTCGAGAGTAAGCCTCTGTCGACCCAAACAATCTGTCTTTCGGGCCAGTCTCTATGAGCCTGCCTGATGTGTAGCTGGTGGTGCGCTCTATTGGAATCATCCCTCGATGTGAGTAAACAACTGCCGTTTGAAGTTGAACGAGCTGTTGAGAGAATGGATCTAAAATAAGAGCCGTCAGCATAATGAATGAGCCGAACTTGGCTGTGTTTCTATATAAGTCGCACGTTAGCTGAAGCGTCGTCGGCGACGAGCTTGGTACTTACGACAAATGTCTGCTAGCAAGCACAGAAAAGAAGCCCCAGGAGCCCCGACTGGCACTGTCAAGCCTTTCAAAGTCCAAAATGCAGCATCTCTTTCTGCCGAATAGAATCCATTTCCATTGGCCAAGACAGGTCGCTGCCACAGTAGTCAGCGAGGCTTTCAAGATGACTGACAACACAGCGACGATCGCGTTGAGAGTCAAACGGTGCCAGCGGAATATGACATCTCCGTCAAATATGCAAAGAAGCACAACTATGATGATGAGACTGACGAAGGAAACAATGACGAGTGCTGTCTCCGGGGCCCAGGGCCAGGTCAACCGCGTTGGGTTCCTGAAAGGGCCGCGGTAGCGACGATTTTTCAACTGCAGCATGTTGAATCAGTTAAGCGGGCAAAAACATTTCGACTTGAGAA
The DNA here is from genome assembly GCA_002968875.1 of Cordyceps cicadae. Lineage (NCBI taxonomy): Eukaryota > Fungi > Ascomycota > Sordariomycetes > Hypocreales > Cordycipitaceae > Cordyceps > Cordyceps cicadae. The sequence goes on along the minus strand of MWMN01000074.1, from coordinate 101,022 downwards.
TTACTCTCTGCGTGAAGAACAACTCCTGACGGATATATATATCTCTACGGTGTTGTCTCAGCCGCCTGAATCTGCCTGCATGCACCTGTCCAGCTCTATTTTTAGACATTACAACGGTCCCTACGAGCGGCAGATCTGCGTGGCGCCAATGGCGGATGGTACTTGATCCCGACAATGTCGTAGCAGCCAGACTGTGTTGTTATGACTCGAGCTGTTGTCAGCATATGCGACAGTCTGCGTGCATCCATGTTTTGAGGGTCGCGAAGGAACGCTTCTGCGGCTTGGTGAAAACGCCTGGTGAAGTCGACAGCCCAAGTCTCGATATCACCATCACCACGCCAAGGGCCAGCACATTCTGCATGTCGCAGCATGATGTGATGGGCGTTGCGTCGGGCAGCCAGATTCGCAACCTCGCAGGAAGACTCTTGTTGGGGGTTCCACAGAAATTACTCTTGGTTGTGGTACGGAATGAGCGTTTGTTTCACATAAAATGTTAAAACGAGAGTGTGAGATCGACATGTATTTACCGCCAGTTGAATGGCTGCCGCAATCGGACTCTGTAGCATTGTGGCCTGTATGCACGGTGTAGACGATGACTCATGAGCAGCAGCGCAGGCTCGTCGGAGGGGTTGCCTGGCAGGAAACAAAGAATAAAGACGCAGGAAATGTGTAAAAAACGAGCAAAGAGCAAAGACAAACTTGTCTGATACATATATGTAGCCACGGTGCGAATGGATGGAATAAGCCTTTTTGCACAGTAGCTGTGCACTGTACGAGTCGCGCAAGATTCGCGATGCAAACGGAGAGCGATACCCAATCAACGCGACCTCGGCTTAAGTCCATGACAATATTTGACTGGAAATAATGTTTTAACAAGGGCTTTGTGCACAGAAGAGTAATTTTATCCTCGTCAGGCTCCCATATGTACCCAAAGTATCTATTAATAGTGGGCAAGACAATTCCTCTGCCGATTTGTTGCCCAACGGCCCCGGTATGCGTGTAGAGGAGCCGTGCTTGAAGAGCGGGTCTCGGCTAGCTAACGATCCAATGAGGGCGCTCCATTCATCCGTTGCTACGCCGTCGCCTAGTTGTTTGTTTACATTCTGCCAGTCGCCCACCAGAGCCACCAAAAACCAGGATTGCCAGGCGCAACAACCCCGCGATGTGGTCCTTGCTCTGAGAAATTCACCCTCCCCTCTCCCCTCCCCCCCCCCTGCCCGGCCCATTCTTGTAGCCTACACCTAATTGCTAGGCCTGCCTTCAAGTACAGTATTCCCAAAAAGCTTGTGACGGCATCGGTGGCTCAGTGTTACCCGTCGTCATCCTTCCAACATTCCTACCCGCCACGTCGTGCAGCCTGAGCAGCCTCTGTTTGCCTATATCGCCGCTATCAACCAACACCTCGTTCACCCTTTCCAAGCTCCTGCTGGTTCGCGCGCGCGAGCGCATGTCTCGGAGACCACATCCTGCGACAATTCCTCCATCTCTGCATTCCATCACACAGCCAATTCACGCCTAGACGCCCAGGAAGATGTGCTAGTTGCGTCAGACTCTAGCAACTGAGCCGACAACTTAGCGATACAACGCCGATACCCTCGCTTCCCCGGCTCTACAGCCCGGAGCAAGTCTGGCTGCCATGTTTCGCCCCCATCCTCTGAGGCAGTCGCATACCCTCGAGGTGCCTCCCGACAACAACATTTCTCGACAGCTCTCCACCACATCGTCTTCTGCCTCGTCTGGCTACTCCTACGCCTCCGACCAGACCCAGAATACTCAGTACTCGTCACTCTCGAGTGGCTACTCACCTCCCAAGCCAACTACTCCGACGCATAGCCATAGACGCGGTCAAAGCGATGTCATTGCCCGCGCCCGACTCTTCGAATCCGGCGAAATGAACGGCTCAACTAAGAATCTGTCATCGACTCGCCCTTCACTTCGCCAGTTGCCTCAAGCCCCGGCTGCTTCTCCCCCCCGGCCATCCGCATCGCCGGAGCAAAAGCTGCGCCATCTCCGCGGCCAGAGCGTCGACATCTCCAAGTTATCGATTTCCCAGTACGATGGACCAGCTTCACCGGTATCACCTCCTCGCACGTCCTCAATGCGACCAAACTCGATGTTACTGACTCGCTCCGACTCTATTCTCCGTGGAGGTGGACCTGCTATCCCCAGTGGCAGTGCTCACATTGGAGCACCGGAGCTCGAACAGCTGGGCCGCTCGTCCACAACGCAGTTGCGCACTCTTTCTAGGCTTGCTCAGTCCAATACCACCGATGAATTCGTCATTACCTCGCCCACGCAGGAAGTTGTCGGCCTCCGCGGCCGGCGCAAGCTTCAGCGCGCTGAACAGCCAGCTGCTGGCAAAGCAACCAAGTCTAGCACATACGGATGGGAAGGCCGCAACTGGATGGATAAGCAGCGTCAGTTTCTGCAAGCCTACGAGTATCTTTGCCACATCGGCGAGGCACGCGAGTGGATAGAGGATGTTACCAACAAAACTCTGCCACCAATTGTCGAGCTCGAAGAAGCGCTCCGTGACGGTGTCACACTCGCCGAAGTCGTCGAAGCCCTCAACCCCGACAGACACTACCGCATATTCCGCCACCCAAAGCTTCAGTTCCGACACTCCGACAACATTGCCATCTTCTTTCGCTATCTAGACCAGGTAGAGATGCCTGATCTTTTCCGATTCGAACTCATTGATCTATACGAGAAGAAGAACATACCCAAAGTCATATACTGTATCCACGCGCTCAGCTGGCTGCTGTTCCGGAAAGGCATAGTAGACTTTCGCATAGGAAATCTGGTCGGCCAGCTTGAGTTTGAGCACCATGAACTTGAAGCAATGCAGAAGGGACTGGATAAGTTGGGTGCCAATATGCCGAGCTTTGGTAACATGGGTGCAGACTTTGGCGTCCCCGAGCCCGAGCCGCAAGAAACCGAAGAAGAGAGAATCGACCGTGAATTGGCTGAGCAGACCGCCCAAATCACAGACTTGCAAGCTCAAATACGCGGTGCTCTTGCAAGACTGCGTCTTGGCAACACTATGCAAGATCTTTGGGACGGTGAACGCGCGCTCATCAACCTGCAGGCACGTATTCGCGGCGACTTTACGAGACAAATTATGGGATATAGGCTCCAGATGCGTCGCTCTTCAATCATGGTTCAGAGTGCTGCGCGAGGACACCTCGTCCGACAACGCATGAAGAATAACAACCGCTGCTGGAAGGCCATCGAACCCGATGTTCTGGCTCTACAGAGCATGATTCGGGCCAACAAAGTCCGGAATGAGGTACGAGATGTAACTGGTGTTATGTCGAGATCCGAAGGAGCGGTTCGGGAGATTCAGGCGATGTCCAGAGGCTTCTTAATTCGCAAAGACCTCATTGTTCAGAAGCGCGAGACAAAGCAAGCCGCCGCAGACGTCCTGAAGTTGCAGGCACTTGCACGCGGAGCGCTTCTAAGGAGCCAACTGGACGCTCAACGGCATCTTCTAGAAAGCTTTGACGGGGCAACTGTGCAGCTGCAGGCGGTAGCTAGGGCTGTGCTGACTAGGAATCAGATTTCCCGCCAACGGGATGTAATGGAATCATTTGCATCTCCATTGACTATGCTTCAAAGTCTGGCCAGAGGAAAGGCAGCCAGGGCCAAGCATCTTGGCACACAGATTGAGGTCAAGCGCCACTCGCTCGACATCGGCAAACTTCAGGCCGCCATCCGTGCAGCAGCCGTTCGATGCGAGATAGCAAGTCAGCTGGATAGCCTCCACCTCAACGAGCCGGCCACCGTCGAATTGCAATCCCGTATTAGAGGCATGTTTGAGAGACGAAGTGTCGCTGCTGTTCAAAAGAAGCTGGACGGCGAAACCCCGATAATCACGAGTTTGCAGAGTCGCATCCGCGGATTCAACTACCGTCGACAACACCAAGCGCTCCTGGAAGAATTGATCTCTCACAACGCTCAGACCGCTGCTTTCCAGGCTATCCTGAAAGCAATGATGGAGCGTGGTCGTGTTGATGACTTGCTGACGGAGCTTTTCGAAGAGGAGGAGTCCATTGTTGAGCTCCAATCCGCTGCCCGAGCATTTCTAGTCCGTGCTCGCTTTGAGGAGAAGAAGCGTTACTTTGACGAGAACATGCAAAAGGTCATCAAGATCCAGAGCTTTGTCCGAGCCAAAGTACAGGGTGAGGCTTACAAGAGTCTCACAACCGGAAAGAACCCACCGGTCAATGCCGTCAAGAACTTTGTTCACTTGCTTAATGACAGTGACTTTGATTTCAACGAAGAGATAGAATTTGAGCGCATGCGCAAGACTGTGGTGCAGCAAGTGCGCCAAAACGAAATGTTGGAGCAGTACATCGACCAGCTCGACATCAAGATCGCTCTCTTGGTGAAGAACAAGATCACCCTGGACGAAGTCGTTTCACACCAGCACAACTATGGCGGGGGCTCATCTATGGGAATGTTGGCCAACTCGTCCATCTCTTCATCCAACCAGTTCGACCTCAAGGCTCTAAACAAGGGCTCCCGAAAGAAGCTCGAATCCTACCAGCAGCTGTTTTTCTGCCTCCAAACCCAATCCCAATATCTGGCCCGTCTTTTCAAGCATCTTCGCGAGCAAGGCACACCCAACAATGAAAGCAAGCGGATTGAACTTCTGGTCATGTCTATGTTTGGTTATGCACAGAAGCGTCGTGAAGAGTACTATCTGCTCAAACTCATTGCTCGATCCATCCGCGAAGAAATCGAGGGCAGTCGCAGCATCCAAGAATACCAGCGCGGTACATTCTTCTGGTCCAAGCTTTTGGCCAACTACACGCGATCGCCGCGAGACCGCAAGTTCCTGCGAGGTCTTCTTGGGTCACTGGTACGCGACAACATTGTGGAGGATCCTGCGTTGGATCTGGAGAGCGATCCAATGCAGATTTACCGAGGTGCCATCAACAACGAAGAGCTGCGCACGGGACGTCCAGACGGCAGGCCGCTGGACGTCCCTCGCGAGGTTGCCATCCGCGATCCGGAAACTCGACGACTCTTTATTGATCACCTCCGAGATCTGAGAGAAATCTGTGATCAATTCTTCCTTGCGATGGAGGATCACGTCTTCAAAACTCCCTATGGTTTCCGATTCCTCTGCCGGCAGATGTTCGAGTCTCTGCGTCAGCACTTCAACCGTGACTCACCCGACATCCTCCTTCAACATGTGACAAATTGGTACTGGAAGTTTTATCTCCAGCCGGCTATTGTTTCTCCGGAGAATGTCGGTGTTATTGAGAAGACGTTGAGCCCCCTCCAGAAGCGCAACCTCGGCGAGGTGGCAAAGGTTATTGGCCAAATTGCTTCTGGCCGACCATTCGGTGGTGAGAATGTCTACTTGCAGCCTCTCAATGCTTTCGTCGCCGAATCCATTGAACGCCTGCGTCACATCATGAGCGAGCTCATCTCTGTGCCTGATGCCGAGAGCACATTCGACATTGACGAATTCAACGACCTCTACGCCAAGAACAAACCGACTCTTTACATCAAAATGGCTGACGTGTTCGCCATTCACAACTTGATTGTTTCGCAACTTCCGTTCATGTGCCCCTCGAGAGACGACGTGCTGCGCGAGATCATCCAGGATCTGGGTAGCGCCAAGACGAATGAGAGCGAGATGAGCGCCGCTGGATCGTCCGATATTCAAATGTTCTTGACACCCAAGTTGCACAATGTTGAAGACCCAGATGCAGAAGTTAAAGCTCTGTTCATGGAAACAAAGCGCTGTGTGCTGTACATTATTCGTGTACAGACTGGCGCGAATCTTTTGGAGATTCTCGTCAAGCCCATTACAGAGGAGGATGACATCAAATGGGCCTCACTGCTTCAAGAAGACTTTTCTTCGACCGCAAGCCACGGAGCGTACTCTGATTCCAACATGGTTGACGTGGCGCGCATGTCATACCACGAGCTCAAACGCACAGCTCTCGAAAACGTGATGCGCCTGGAGCAGATGGGCAGGATATCCAAGCACAACAACTACCAAGACATTCTCAATGCCATTGCTAGCGACATCCGTTCCAAGAGCCGACGCCGAGTCCAAAGGCAACGCGAGCTTGAGGGTGTCAACTTGACGTTGGGCAATCTCCACGAGAAAGCCAAATATCTGGAGCAGCAGAGAAAGAGCTATGACGATTACATTGAGCAGGCCATGATGACTCTCCAAAACAAGAAGGGGTAAGTGCGGGCAGATTGTTGAGAAAACGATGCCATACTAACTCGGTTGCAGCAAAAAACGATTCCTTATGCCATTCACCAAGCAGTACAATCACCAGCGCGAACTGGAACGCAGCGGAAAGGTGCCCAAGTTCGGCAGCTACATGTACAGCGCGCGGACTCTCTCAGACAAGGGTGTGCTCGTGACGTGGAAGGGCATGTCTGACTGGGACAAGATCAACGTGACCATTTCCTGCGATCAGGTGGGTGTTTTCGTCATTGAGGGCACGCGCGGCCATATCCAGATGCCCGGAGCCAGTGCCGTTGTCAGCATTGAAGATTTGCTGCAGGCGCAGTTTGAGGCCCATCAGTTTATGCACCTCTTTGAGGGCAACCTCAAGCTCAACGTCAATCTCTTGTTGCACCTGGTGTACAAGAAGTTTTACCGTACTCAGTAAACATGGGTGAGCGAGCGCTGGCTTGGCATTTTCACGACTATCAGCTTCAACTACATTTTAATTTTGGACGCCTCTAGAGCTGTTTTCTCGGGGTGCTTGTATAAATCATGAGCATTGATGGATGGTTCACCGCATTGATCTCACTTTCTTCTTGTTTGGTTGTGTTGACACGGCAGAGTCGGCACGGCATTTTTTTTCTTTCATGTTTATGCATAGCCCGCGACCTTTGGGTGAATGCGGATGCTTCTTATGTTAACCTTTTTTTTCTTCTCTTTGATCGCATGGTGTTATCGAGTGTGTCTGTATGCGGTTTGTGTACAAGGGAGGAAGGCCGGCCTGTTTTTTTTGCTGCTGCAAGAGAATGGGGCGTACATTTGGCATCAGGATTATGGGCAAGGGACGAGAATGAGAAGTACGACTGTGTATCCGAATTCTAGGGAGGAAAGGAAGGATAGAGTGTGAGCAATTTTGCAAATACGAGATGGATAGAAATTACATGAAAACGATTGTACGACGTAATGGTCCATCACTCTGAATATGCTCTCACACGTGCCATCGCTCTCGCCAGTGTTTGCTGTGCGACCATGTTCTGCCTTGCTTGCACAGGTCTCGATTCTCGTGTACGACACCTGTGTAACAGCGAGAATGGCGATGGGTAGGTAATTTACATTACAGTTACACCTGGAATGAGTCTCACTGCGTCCGTGGGACGTGATATATAGAGTTAAAGTTGGCGGGCTAGTAAAGTGGTTCAAGAGCGGTTGCGCCATACCACGTGAAAGGCCTCTTGCTCTTGTCTGACGTCAGAGCGCTGTCCGAACGGCTCATTTTTTTTTCTTCTTTTTAGATGTCCGTTGTCGATTGGGCAAACGGACGGGAAGTTGGCTTTTTTCGGGGCCGGACCGGGACGGAAGAGGGTTCGGCATGCAGAGCCAAGAGGGCAGTATGACGCCCGAACGTGCATAACGCTTGCAATTATCCCCTTGACACCTCCCCTTGACACCTCCGGCTCGGAAAACGGGACTCCGGGCCAAGGATTGTGTTTCAACCATTTTCGGGGGTGCGGTAAGGCGTGGCTATCGGCGGACCTGGGGCGAGCGGATCTCGGGTGGTGGGGGGGATGGATGGAATGTAGTTCACTTACATGAAGGAAGAGGGGGGGGAATTGCGCAATTCTGGCTCTGGGGCACGAAATAGAGTAGGCAGGTATTCACCTGGCGGATGCGACGTCTGACTTGAAGGTGGTCTAAACCTAAATTCTCCTGTTGATTGGTGACTCGGATTTGTGACCGCTCTCAAATGCGCAGCTGAAGCAAAAAAAAAAAAAAAAAAAGGGGGGGGGGGGGGGGGGGGGGGGGGGGGGGGGGGGGGGGGGGGGGGGGGGCTTGGGTTTGCGGTGGCCATGTGGTGTCGTCCAGCAAAACCGACAAGAGGGCGAATGATGAGAAGAAGGCTCGGACGGCTCGGAGGCATGTTTGGATATCGGTATCGGACTGGCAGGGACCGAAGTTGCGTGCTCAGAGCGAAGAATAACGAAAGTCGTCGTTCGAATAGGTCTATACAGTGTAGCCATACTGTATAGACCATTTTGGTGTGGTGTTGCAAGTCGCAGCCCACCATCGAGGGCATTCAGGGCGGGTAAGGGATCGCCCCCACAGCATAGCTTTCCTGTGCGGGTGTGTAAGATTGAGATTTCCCTGCGTAAGGCATCATCATAAAAGCCGGGTTATTGGGAAGAGGTCGCCTCGGAGCTCTGATCTGACGAGTTTTGCTCATCGAGATCAGCAATGGTTGGCTGCTGTTGTTGGATGCATCGGATCGGATCCTTTGCTTCCAGGCCGTGGCTCTTGTTCATCGTCATGGTACGGAGGACTCCGTCGTCGAGAATATGTAGTCGGGCAGCCAACCACAGGAGGCTTGGCGCGCCAATCGAGCAACTTGCTGTGGCAGCGTGACCCTTTTGTCTTTTGTTGGGAGTGTGTGTGTGTGTGTGTGTGTGTGTGTGTGTGTGTGTGTGTGGCAGAACCCTTCAGGCTAACGCTACGTTTAAAAGAGGCGTATTATGTGGGCTTCTTGTTTGATCCGTACTCGGTGGCCTTTGGGCGTCGTATCTTGGCTGCTGACCTGGGTGGTAGTCACACCGCCGTTTTTTGGTGTGCCGACGCTGGGGCAAAGATATGAGACAGGGAGTATGAGGCGGCATGGCGCGTGACCCAAGCCCGGGGGTTGAGATTGGGAAGGATGAAGGGATAATTGGGTGGGGAGAGTTGAGATGCGTCGGCAATGATGGCGATGATGGAGGCGAAGTCTGGTGTAAGATGTAGGAGGGAGATGCGATGCATGTACATACATGCAAACGGCCAGCTATTGGGCCGGCCACTGGGCAGCCGCCAACCAACTGGGCTGCACAGTCAGCAATGCAAACAACCAGTACAGCACAGTCAGACAGCTGGCTGCGACCAACCGCAACACGTCCCGATCTGACAACAACGGACAGGCATCACAACCCGGCCGGTCTCATCTCAGCCCCTGGAAGATGATGAACCATTTTTTCGATACTTCCCATCCCGGTTCCCTGCAAGCACACGCGACTCAAATCCAATAACTAGCAGGTCTAGCCGGCAGCGGGCAGCCAACACAGGACGGACAAGATGGCAAGACACCATTCCAGTCTGGGCAGTTCCCAACACTGAACAGCTGTGCCTCATTGGCTCCCGTTCCGGCACCATCTCGCCTAGCATCCGTGCTTGGGCAAGGCGACGGCTGAAGGCGTCGAATTATTGCAATTATTGCAATCACCAATATGCACTAACGCGAGGTTCTCCTGCGCCATCTGACTGTGAACCCCTACCGACTTGGCCGACTTGGTTGCCTCCTTATTTACACAGTGTCTGTGACTCGCCTGATCCCTGACACAGTGCATGGTTGGTTGGCGCTGGGGCATGCACCAGCCTAACTACCACACATCATTGCAGCCTGGGCACGCAAACGCTTGCTTCCTTGCCTGGTAGGTTGATAATCAACACGACGACACAGCCCACATGCGCTAATCCAAAATACAGACATCTTCTCATTTCTTATTACGCAGCTCTCGCCTTCGCTACGTGCATAACAACAAGCAAACACCCCTCCCTCCATCTTCTCGCCTTGGCGTTGCACACCCCGGGTCCCAGAGTCCGATCGACCGTGCTTCTCGAGGATAAATATCGCCGCTCCCATCGTCTCGTCCCCCCCCCTTTCCTCCACAATCCTCCCCGTATACCAATTCTGTCCTTATTCTACCAGGCAATCGACTATCTCGTTTCTTCTCCACTTCCATCAACCCGTCGTCTCTCGTACCGCGCTCTTTCTCGCTTGAAGAATACGGCGGCGGCGTCTCATTCACCAAGACCTATACTGTTGGGTTGTTCTGTTGCTGTGCTGGCTATTTGTCAAGGAAAGAGAAAGCGTCTCTCAGAGGAGCTGGTTCTTTGTACTACTGGGGAAAAGTAGCTCTTCTACCTACCCTTATTTCAATTACCTATTTCTCTGCTGTGCGTGCAGCGTTTGCCGCCTGAAAAAACGTTCGTGCCTCGCTGAGTACAGCGCAAGCGAGCGTCAGCGCGTGTTGGTCTCGGCCCGGCCCTTAGCAAGCCCCGGCTGCTGTTCTAAGAGCAAAAGTGCCATCGCGCAACTCTTTAAAATTTCACCCTCATCATTCAGCAGCTTCCCTCGCCTCGCACGTCTCTCTACACCATGGCTCCCGATCTCAACTCCATCCTCGACGGCAGCGCTGCCACCACCGGCAGAGGCAGGCCCAACATCCTCTACATCATGGCCGACCAACTCGCCGCCCCTCAGCTCAAAATGTACAACCCCGACTCTCAAATCAAAACACCCAACCTTGACCGTCTAGCCGAGAGCTCTGTCCAGTTCGACTCGGCCTACTGTCCCTCGCCCCTCTGCGCCCCCTCGCGCATGAGCATGATTACCGGACTTCTTCCCATGAAGATTGGCGCCTACGACAACGCCTCCCAAATCAACTCGGAGACTCCCACCTATGCCCACTACCTGCGTAGCAAGGGTTACCACACTGTTCTGGCCGGCAAGATGCATTTTGTTGGCGACCAGCTCCACGGCTATGAGTCTCGTCTCACCAGCGACATCTACCCTGGCGATTTCGGCTGGGCCGTCAACTGGGATGCGCCTGACACGCGTCTCGAGTGGTACCACAATGCCAGCTCTATTCTCCAAGCCGGGCCCTGCGGTCGCAGCAACCAGTTGGACTACGATGAAGAAGTCATGTATCGCAGCACTCAGTACTTATGGGACCACGTTCGCGAGGGACCCAACAAGCGTCCCTTTGCCCTTACTGTTTCCCTTACCCATCCTCATGATCCCTACACCATCACCAAAAAGTACTGGAATCGTTATGAAGACGTCGACATTGCCCTTCCCAAGGTTCGCATGGCCAAGGAGGATCTCGACACGCACAGCCAGCGCCTACTGAAGGTATGCGACTTGTGGGACCAGGATTTCAGCGATGCGCAGATTAAGCGTGCCAAGCGTGCCTATTATGGCTCGGTCAGCTACGTCGATGACTGTATCGGAAAGCTCCTTGAAACTCTGGATGAGGCTGGTCTGGCCGACGACACTATTGTCATCTTTAGTGGTGACCACGGCGACATGCTCGGCGAGCGTGGTCTCTGGTACAAGATGAGCTATTTTGAGTCGTCTGTCCGAGTTCCTCTGCTGGTCAACTATCCCAAATGGTTCCAGCCTCACCGCGTCAGCCAGAACGTGTCCACCTTGGACCTGCTGCCAACGATCTGCGACCTGATCGGCGTCAAGCCGGCACCCTATCTGCCCATGGATGGCGTCAGCATGATGCCCCATCTCGAGGGCAAGACGGGCAACGACACCGTGTATGCTGAATACACTGGCGAAGGCACGGTCGCGCCCATGATGATGATTCGTCGTGGTCCTTGGAAGTACATCACCTGCCCCGCCGACGAGCCCCAGCTCTACAACCTTGACACCGATCCTGATGAGCTCGACAACCTGGCGCGCTTCGGCAAGGTTGAGCCGCAGACGGAGGCAGAGAAGAATGCCAAGGCCGTTTTTGTCAAGTACGAGGCGGAGGCCAAGGCCCGCTGGAACTTTGCCGAAATCACTGAGAGAGTCTTGGCATCTCAGCGCAGCCGTCGCCTTGTCTGGGATGCGCTGAAGCTTGGAAAGTTCACCAGCTGGGACCACAACCCTGACGACGATGGCCGCGAAAAGTACATTCGCTCGACCATTCCTCTCGATGACCTCGAGCGGAAGGCTCGCTTCCCGTTTGTCGACACGCACGGCCAGGAGGTCAACAAGAGCGGCGTGGTCAGCTCTACCCGTGGCTAAAGGCGAAAGAAGAAGAAGGGGATGGGGAGGGGGGGGGCATGCAGGCGCGAAGGGCTGCGCCTGGTAGCATTGTATGGATCAATTTGAGAAGGAAAATTGGCACCATATTTCCTTGTGTTTAGCGAGATTTTTAAGATACCATGATGAAGTGCTTCCAGGAGCCTATGAATCAATACATTTTTCAAGCTCAAAATTAAAAATTCAATGCTCTTGTCCAGCAGCGCGCTGCACTGTGTGTGTAACAGCATCGCCTAATAGGCGCCCTTTTCAGTGCCGCGCCCACTAGAAATTGTAGACCCACGTCGCTGTGCAACCTCAATCATTCAACATTCAACACCCAGCCTTTCCTTTCCCTTGGACGAACGAGAAACCGCCCAGAAGCAGGGCAGGCCCTTGCCGCTGACTCTCATTATCAATCATCGCGTCGCGAAATAGACAATGGCGCCCGGGCTGGACGACGATGAGCTCAAGTCGGTGGAGCAGATCGTTTCGCGGCTGGCGCAGCTATCGAGCAGCATCCAGAGCTTGAAGATGGACATGATGAAGAGCAACCCCCTTCCACACCCGTACGTCCCCTACTATCCCATACCCATTGACCCATGAGCGGCATAATCGTGCCTCCTTTGCTGACCACCCCCCCCCCCCCAACAGAGACTCGCTGCGGGCCTCGGCGCAGATCCTGCAACGCAACCTGCAGACGGTGCTGGACTGCGCGGCGGAGAATGCGGAGCTGTTCTCGCGGGTGGCGGTGCGGCCGTCGACCAACTACCCGGGACGGGCGCAGGAGAACGTGCTGACGCAGCTGCTGCGGAAGAAGCTGGAGCCGGACGTGGAGGAGCTGGTGGCGCGGGGGCGCGAGGCGTCGCGGCTGGCGACGCCGGCGGGGCTGGCGGACCTGCAGGCCGTGTGGGACGAGCTGCGCGGGTGGACGCAGAGCCGCATCGCGGCGTACGTGCGCGACGAGGCGGGCGACGCGTACACCAGGGCGGAGCGGGAGGCGGGCACGGAGACTGTGCGGACGGGCCTGCGCAGGGACATTGAGGAGGAGGAGGAGGAGGAGGAGGAAGAAGAGGAGGAGGAAGAGGAAGAGGAAGAGGGAGAGGATCAGGTGATGGTGACGGCGGTGCCGGGGGGGAGTGGCGCGGCGGTGGTGCGCAGGGGGCCGGAGTTGGAGACGCTGCTGTGGTTCATGGCGCGGGCGGACTTTGACGTGCCTCGGAACATAGAGTATGAGCGGAAGAGCGGCGGCCCGCCGATGCGAGGCTTGGACGGCGTCGGCATTCCGCCAGAGAGAACGGGGGGCGGGCAGCCTGGCGGACCGGGAGGCGGGCAGCTGGAGGGCCTGGCCGGGAACGCGATGCAGATTTAGCAATCATGCTTGGGAAGGTCATTTGACTCGTCAACGGAGTTTCTCTGTTTTATTTCTCTGGAGTTTGTTATTTGAGGTGCCATAGTTGCTACGGATGGGGCTGGTGTCGAGACGAAGGACTCATCATAATATGATCCAAAGTGATCTCTTTCCAGTCAGGCTGCAAAAAACAATGACAGACGGGACACGGGAATATATCAGCCGCCTCATCATGTATAAAAGTATTGTTAACCAGTTGTCACGTCGAGAAACTGTCGCTTGCCTCGATGTTCGTCACTGCTACTGAGCCGAGGAAAACCGGGACCGGCTTGGCGTTATTCACGGCCGAGCCGCAAATCGGAGGCGAGAGTTGTGAATGGGGAGTCATTGTGACGAATTAACAGGTAACTAGCAACGGCGCAATTGTAGTAAAACTCAATCCAATCTGCACACCAACGTACAGGCTCACTCACTCACTCACTCACTCACTCACAACCACTTGTCCCCGCCGCAGCCTTTCTCATTCATCACCGATCGACTGAGTTTTAGCGTTCATCTGTCGACTTTCCTTCCATCACTGACCTATATTCATCAATTTCATCAACAGATTCCTTCATCAACGAGCTCTCGTCTTTTTTTCTTCATCCTTTACATTTCTTTCCTTTTCCATTCCATCAATTCCATCTCATCGAATCCCCAAGATGGACGCTCAATGCCACTGCGGCGCTGTCCGCTTCAAGACGCCGCTGCCCGCTCCGCTGGCCACGTACATCTGCCACTGCGACACGTGCAAGGCGCTGACGAGCTCGGCCTTTGGCCTGTCGGCCATCTTTCCCAAATTCCAGTTGCCGCCATCTGAGCTTCTGAGCTGCTACACGTGAGCGCGGTCCCCTTTATCGTTGATCACTCTCGCCTTGGCTAATCGTCTCCCCGTTTCGCAGACGACTGACTTCGACGGGAGCGACGCTACATTGGTGAGTATGGTCATTTCGCCGGAAATTCGAGTCTTTCGGTCCAAACTCTCCTGACCGCTTTCTAGTTACTTTTGCCGGAATTGCGGTACTAGAGTCGTGCACAGCACAGATGTATGTCGAGAATTGCCCAAGACGGGGGGTTACGTGCAAGCAAGCTGATACATCACAAACCAACAGTCTAAAAATGTCGTGTCCGTCAGAGGTGGTTGCGTCTCTGGCATTGACTGGACAAAGGCCGTCCACATTTGGACCAAGTGCGCCATGGTGCCCATCCCCGAGAGCTCCGAATCGTACTCGGAGGACTCCTCCGATAGCAGCGGGCAAGGGTCTGCGCAGCGGGTGCTGGATTGATGGAAACACAGTGAGAAACATTTCCGAGAGTGATTCATCGAGGCTGGGTGAGGCGTGGCGTTGCAGGGGAGATACCAGGAGAATCCATTATAGGGCGTATATTTACAGAGTTGCGCTACCATCATTGACAAAATCACATATTAAACACTCAATTAGCATCACACGAGCCGCTGCTCGGCACTTTGCCGCCCTTCGTTTCTGTCGCCCCCATTCTCGCCGTCGTCATCCCTACCGCCGCCCGGCGTCGCCACGTCCGAGTGCTTCGCCGGGTCGAAGACGTACAGCGGCAGCTCCAGGAACACGGTGCGCTTGAGCCACACGGGCGTGCGCGCGTACAGCTGCGGCGGGAAGGGGATCAGCGGGCTCGTGCGGTCGAGCCAGCGGCGGTAGGCCTCCCAGTTGTTGCCCTGCTCGTAGCGGGCCTTGGCCTTGGGCCGCTCCGCGAGCGGCATGCCCGAGACGAAGAGCAGCAGGAACGTGATGAAGAGCGGCCCGAGGATGCTGGCGTACAGCGCCTTGTAGGCCTGTCCCTGGACGTAGCCGTCGACGGCGGCGGACACGGCAATCATGAATAGGGCTGTGTGTGTGCGTGTGTGTTGGTCAGCTCAGGCATGGGAGAGAGAGAGAGAAGAGAGTGAGGGAGGGATGGATGGCTGAGCGACAAACAGGCCCGCGTGGGGTGGATGGGGGAGGGGGAGAGAGACGTACACCACTGGATGATGATGTCACCAAAGTAGTTTGGGTGCCGCGACACGGCGAAGAAGCCCGAGTCGCAGACGGCGGCGCGGTCGGCGCGCGCGCGGAAGCGGTACTTTTGCACGTCGCTGCCGGCCTCGAGGACGAAGCCGACGGCGAAGAGGACGACGCCGGCGACGTCGCGGCCGGTGCCGAAGCGCGCCTGCGGGTAGCGCGCGACGGCGGGCGCGTTGAGCAGGGTGACGGGCAGGGAGACGACCCAGACCCAGAGCATCTGGAAGACCCAGAAGCCGAGGAAGGAGAGGAAGCGGGAGCGCATGGCGTCGAAGCGGTCGTCCTTGCCGGTCTTGAGGATGCGGAAGAAGAGGAAGCCGGCGAGGCGCAGCGACCAGGCGGCCATGAAGAGGGAGACGACGAGCTGGCGCGGGTGCAGGTGGCTGTCGGAGCCGGAGCCGGAGCCGCCGCCGGAGCCGGAGCCGCCGCCGCTGAGGGCGAGGGTGAGGACGGCGAGGATGGTGAAGTTGAGGCCGCCGGCGAGGTCTGGATGGTGAGAAGTTAGTGGGACGTGGGTCGTTGCGAGGTCTGGGGCTTGGTTTTACGGACCGGTAATCTTGTCGAATTGGAGGGTGTATGCGATGAAGAAGCAGGTCAGCTGGAAGGCGACCGTGACAATGGCCGTGATGCCCAGGTAGTAATCGTCGAGGACGTGTGTCGGTGCCATGGTTGGTTGCGGATGCTGTGAATATTGATTGGGTCACGGCTGTGCAGCAAGAGGGGGAAGAATGTCAACGGAGCATATATTTCTGTTGGCTGCAATAAATACAGTCTTGATCCTACGGGAGCAAAAAATGCATGACCGCGTTTGCAAAATGATTCCTCATGACGACGACGCCCAGTGAGGTCATGGACCCCTTGTTGGTGGCTGGCTTAGCGTAGCAATGTACCTTTTTGCTGGTGGTTGGCGGTGCGAGGTACCTAGACCACATCTGGGCAAATGCGCCAACTCCGATCTGGACGCCTCTTGGCAGCGACCTGGCGATCTGGGATAACAGGGCAGGTAATATGAATATGAATATGAATATGAATATGACAAAGAATCATGGAATAGTTTTGTTGGAAATATGAATATTACAATGCAACATGGAAGAGCTTCGCTCGACTTGCCATTCCAAAAATCCCCGTCTCCATTTTCTTCCGAGCCTGTTCTCCTACGCGTTGATTTATTGTCCGTCCTACAACAAACATCCCGTCGGAGAATATTTGTCTTCCGGACCATCGAGTCCCGGATGACAAAAGCCAACAAACGAGACGCCACCTGCAACAGACTAACTCCGCAATCTGTATGGTAACACGGGCACTACTACCGTTTATTCTCCTTTTTTTCCTCTTTTCTTTTCTTTTTTCCCCCTTTTTCTTTTTCCCCTGTCCATTTTCTTCTTTCTGTTTTCCGTTTTCTGTTTTCTGTTTTCCCAGCTCCAGCGGCAGATTTGCAAAACGAACGAAACTCTTCCGAGCAAATGTTTCACATTCCAAACACAACCTTCAACCTTCCTACACATCTCACATCCAAATGAAGCCGGCAGTTTCCCTACAGTCATGGACGGAACCGGTTCGTCGTCGACGCCGACCACATAGCGAGGGTATCGGTTCGTTGGATGGCAGGCTCATGAGACTGAATAGAGCACTGTCCGCGGATGTGAGGTTCCCGGAGCCATGCTAGACGGCTAAAAATATCGTTGTGTATGAGTTTGAAAGCCTACATGCGTGCTACAGCTTCTCCTGTTTCCGGCAAGCCCATATATCCAAGTCCATTTACATGTATACCGACACCACGTACGGCTTCTTCTCCAGTGAAGCGGAGCAACTGGCTTCCGCACCGGCACCCGCACCGGCACCACAACTTGGCCGGGGAACCAGAAGCACGTTGAGAAATGACACCCTGTGAGGCAGTCGCTGACAGCTACGCGTTGGCCGGGCCTCCAATTGAGCTCACTGCTAGCAGTGTGTATGAGAACTAGACAAAGTAATGTCAACCATATTGCGTAGCCTTCGACAACCTGCTGCGGGCGCCAAGTAGCAGCACCGCCCTTGACTGGCAAGGATTTTTTGCCTCAATGCATGTTCCTCAGCTGGGCATTGGTAGTTCGAGGACGAGGCTATGAATAAATGATGTACTGGCAGGATCTGGTGATGCCGGCTGCCGATTGACGCAATCACTCTGGTTCGGTGCCCCACTTATCGAACAGCGGTTGTGGAGGTGGTAGGGATGCTATTGCGAGCATAGGAAAATCCTAGATGTAACCTCGGCTCTAATAATAAGTGGTGGCCATGTTGTCAGCTATGATCCTTGACTCACCGTAGATTATAGAAGCAATTAGGCCATTTCTTTTATTGTGTTGCTCGTGGTTTTTGCACATACTGGTGGATGGCGCGCACGGAAGCGAGCCAGTAGAGAAGGTGAGAGCAGCTGCTACAGTAGTAGCCATTGGAGTAATAATAAGTCTTTCTCATCAACTTGGTCGTGGTATTCTCCCCAGTGGACTCGGTAGCACGGATACTCATATCATAGCATGTCGCATAATTCATACGTAATAAGGTCCTCGGGCTATTATATTATCAGCCGCCGCTCCGTATTGTATCGGCATCGTCGGCTGCCTACTTCGTAGATGACCTGGACTTGGCTTGCCGCTCTTTTCAGCCGGGACTATGATTTTGCGACTTTGTTCATTAGCCATGCAGCCGATCAAATCTTTCGCATTTATCGCGAGCTTGGCTGTCTCGTCCTCTGACAGAAACACAGTGCATACAAAGTGCACATATGTATGCCGTTTGTACAGTGTGCACACAGTGCAGCGTCTCGAGCCCTCCCTCTCCATCCATCCCAAGTCATGTTATCCACCACCCGAATTCTTCCATTATTCCGCCCCTTGCCTCCATTCATGCCGCAGACCAGTTTCGCCACCGTCCTTACCGTCTATGCTATCACAGAGCTGAGAGACTCGATGTGGCGGATGTCGTACGACTCGTACGATTTCCTAGTTTGGCGTGTCCATGGTTCAGGCACCGAGTCTCCCCCACCCCCAGCCAGCCAGCCTAGCCGCACATCAATCATATCGCCATCAACCTCAACCTCAACCTCAATAATGGCTTGAGCTTGTTGACTCCATCGCTCAATAACTGTCTCGCTGACAATTCTCCTAGAAAACTCGAATGACTCCTCCGATCAGTGACCATACACCCACCCAATCATTCCGTCTTGACCGCCAATCCTCCCAACACCACCATGCTGTAACGCGACCTGTCTCATCACCAGTAGCGCTGTCCACCAGCTCAGGTTTGACCTTCGGTTTCGCCTCATGCGCCGCGGAGCAGCAATCGTCTGCCCAATATCCATTCCATGGCACATGCGACTTCTTGATTTACGGGGCGGCCAACTCGTCGCAGGCTACACGCAGCGAAACAACCGTCCACCCGTTGAAACGCCACCGCCGAGGGGCCTCTTTTTCGCGACACCTTACTCCTCGGCCGTTTCTTCCTCCCTCTCTTTCTCATAGTTTTTTTCCTGTCATCCCATCTATCATCATGTCCTTGTAGATATACCATGCATGTTCCCTGCGCGGGCGCATCACCACGTCTCTCCTTTCCCACGGTTGGTACGGCAGACGCTTTCTTGTCCTGCCTTGCATCCTCGCATCGGAGGGTGGACGGCTTGTTTCTATTTGAACTGCGCCTCATGCTAATTTTCACGACTCAGGCAGTCGCGAAGATTCATTCGACCCGTCCAAGAAGTCACCCCTGTTCCGTCAGCCACCAACCTTTCTTCACACTCGCTGGCCGGTGCCACTGATGCTCACTCGCTTGCATCTCGAGAACAACCAGCACCCGTCCCAGATATATCAACGGCCGGACCGTTTTCCCAGTCTACACCTGACCAACATCTTACCACTCGAATCGTAATTTAATCTTGATAGGCGGGCGCCGGCATTCTTTCCAGGGCAAGTCCCGGGGCTTTCAGAATGCGGTCGCTCGCTGTCTACACTCTTTTGGCTTCGGCCGCCACTGTAAGAGTAACCCGTCTCCCAGAATGCTAACTTGGCTGACCGCATTCAGCTCGCCACTGCTGGACCAGTTCATGCCAGAAGGGCGGCCAGACGCCCGAGCGAGGAATTTGATCCGGACCAACTGGATAAACTAATTCAAAGCGCTCAAGCTTTTCAAGCTTCTCGGGACTTTGACGACTTTGAAGACTTTGAAGACTTTGAAGACCTTCAAGGCCCCCAAGGCTCTCGAGGCTCTCGAGGCTCTCAAGGCTTGCAAGGCTTGCAAGGCTTGCAAAGGTTGCAAAGGTTGCAAAATGGGGGAGGGAGTGGCGGCGGCAATCCCTTCGGCAACCCAGGCGATCCCTTCGGCAACCCAGGCAACAACGGCGGAGGCAACGGTGTGCAAGCGCCTGGACAGCCTCCTTTGGAGGCCACGATTACTACCATCATCACGCCTACTCCCAGTCGACCCGGGGCGACGCTGCCGCCGCTTCCTGAGTTGGGTCAAGCGCCAGCAGCCCCAGACTTGCCCCAATCGCCTCCCGCGAATCCTCCTCAGCAGCAAATACCACCTGCTCAACAGCAACCGCAAGTCCCAGCTCCGCCAAATGCGGGTGGCGGGCGTGAGCCCAACAATCAGGGTCCTGGAGCCCCTCCTGGAGGGAATGTCAACCCGCCACAGTTTGCCGCCCCGGGATCTAATCCCATGTTCCCAGGCGGAGGAGGAGGGTAAGTCGCTTCTCTTTTGCCGCAAAGTTATACAACTAACACCTTGAAGAATTCAGCCTCCCGCCACGGTTACCGTGACAGTGACTCCTCCACCTGTTACGCAGACTGTAACGAGGACAAGGGTTGTTATGGAACCGGCCAGTTCGGGCTTGAACGGGGTCGGCACCGGCGTCGGTGGCGGTGGTGGTGGCTGTGGTCGTGGTAGTGGTAGTAGAAACGGTGCTCCTGGGAATAATGACGGCAAAAACCAGGGCAATGGTCAGCCTGCAGCCCCAGAGGCTGAGCCCACGGTAGTGCCAAACAAGGACGGCAACGGAGTTGGCGTCACAATCATTTCCATCTTTAGTCCCAGCATCCCGGCACCGACTGAAGCCCCGTCCTCGTCTTCTCCTCCACCACCCGCAGCCCAGATCCAGCCGCCGCCCGCTGCGTCGGACAAACCTGCGACGCCAAGCCAAGCTTCCTCAACCGTCTTTCCCGCAAATAAGCCCGGTGCAGAGCCAACTCCTCCTACCAAGCCAGGTGCCGCCGCAGAGCCAAAACCGGCACAGTCAACTTCTTCTGCCCCAACACCGACGACCAGCACCAGCTCTCCGGCGGGCGATGCGCCGGACGCGGCTGCGCCTCGGGAGTCGGCCGTGCAAGGAAAGCCAACCGTCGTCGACCCCGCTGCGGCTCAGCCGATAGCGACAATCTCCGCAGCGCTGCCTATTGACTTGTCCGGGTTCAAGCTGAGCAGCCAGCTCGACCTAGGCAACTTGATCGCCCAAGTCACGACCGGCTCCGAGGCTGCGCCCACCCCGGCTTAGATGAGAAACACGATGAGTGATGAGCTTTCACGGTAATGATCGGGTCGGTATGTTTTCAATTCTCTGTACTTTTGTTGCTTTTCTGCAAGGGTGGCTGTAGATTGCGGGTTTTATGTTAGTTCCCTTTATCAATAGCAAAGAATACGAAAATAGTTGAAGAGCTTATCATGCCGCTCGATCATTATACATTGTAATCTTGGGGTATCATATGTCACAATCGTCTCTTTGAGGACGTCTCATACAGACGGTTCCATCACCGCAGCAGCCGCCGCTCGGTTGGCGAGCCGCATCTTCTTGGCCTGCCGTTTGCTCATCTGCGACCCGTCCTCCTGCTGCGCCGTCTTGCGCTTCTGCTTCTTGCCATTCTCGCCCTGCTCCCGCGCCGCCGACGACACCACGGCAGCCTCCTCCTCGCCGGCAGCAGCGGCGGCCGGGTCCTCCGCGGTCCCCACGACATCCACGACGCCGCGGAAGCCGTTCCTCTTGACGCCCTCGTTGACCACCAGGCCGCGGGGCAGCGCGCGCAGGCCCTCGAGGCCCCTGTCCGGGGGCAGCCCCCACACGGCGAGCAGGTTGACCACGTCCCGCGGGCCCGCGCAGGGCGAGTGCGCCGGCGGCGGCCTCGCTGCTGAGGACGACGCCGCGGCCGCGGGTGGCGCGGAGCAGGTTGCGGAGGTTGCCGACAAAGGCGGCGCGGGCGCGGGGGTCGTTGCCGGCGGCGAGGAGCTGGGCGTAGCAGACCTCGAAGCGGACGCCGCGGGCGACGGCGGCCATGCAGGGTTTCGGGCGGAAGGGAAACCGGTGGTGGCGGGCGAGGTCGAGGGAGACGAGGGGGACGTCGAGGGTGAGGCAGGCGTTCTGGAAGGCCTCGGCGGTGGTGGGGCGGACGGCGAGGAGGTCGTAGGCGGCGGCGAGGGCGGGGAGCCGGTAGCTGGGCGCGGAGGGGTCGGCGAGCGGGAAGGTGGCGCGGCGGAGGACGGTGGGGAGTTTGCGGGAGGAGGAGGGGGGGGAAGGAAGGGGGGGGGAGGACGGGGAAGGTGACGGCGGGGGGGGAGGTGTGCGCGCCGGGTTGGTGCTCGAGGATGTGGTTGAGGGCGACGGTGGTGTAGCCGAGGCTGGAGGCGGTGGCGAGCGTGTGGAGGAGAGTCTCGGGGGGGGTCGAGGGCGACCAGGGGATGTTGAGGTCGTAGAGCATGGCGGGCGGAGTGCGGGTGGTTTGGGGATGGGCGAGGTTGGTGTTGCCGCGCTGGGCGAGTGGTGGAGAGGCTGATGCTTTGATGCGGATGTGTGTTTGGGACAAAGGAAGGCGTGTTTGAATACGAGTCGTGGGTGGAAGTCAATGGTCAGCTGGGGGCAGGTATCGAGGGTGAAGGTGTATAAATAGAAAGCTGCATGAAATGAATGGAGTTGAAAAGAAAAGGAATAGGCAGAATTATTTTCAGTGGGACTGCGGAACCGCGCCGCGGAAATCAGAGCCGCCGATAGCGCTAGACGGCGATAGCGGTAGATAGCGATAGATGGCAAGGATGGCAAGGATAGCAAGAGATGGCTACCTTCCCGATAGAAACTTATGAGTAAAGATTATTCAGGTCCTTGGCTTGGTAATGAAGATGTATCAGTGTGAGAGAGTAGCGTCAGGTACGAGAAAATGTCAAGGTAGTGAGTGAGTGATGTGACGTGTCGACTATTGGCGGCCCTAGTACCAGCACAGGACAGAGGAAGGATGTTGGTAGGATGAAGTTGAATACATAAAAATAATGCATGTATGCAGCGGAGCTTGAAAACGCTAAATAACGATACACTAGACTTTTTACGCAATTTTCTAGACAGCAATTGATAGGGACAAGTACTATCCGTACAGCTACAGGAATAAGAATCATCAAATACACACTAGACAGCAATGCTGGTGGGCCTTCCCCAGGGATCGAGGCCGCTAAAAAAATTAAGCTCTCTTGCTTGCGTCACCAGTGGCGTGCAGAAATCCATCATCTCTCATCTAAGCTTGCTGACGACGTCCGTCTCCAAAGGAACCTGTTTCTCTGCTGCTCTCATCCGCATCGCTACTGCCATTACATTGCAAACAACACTTGCGCGAATTCCTCCCGACTCGCGCACAATCGCGACGCTTGACCGCCCTCCCAATCACGACACGACGCCTACCCCCCCCGACTGCGCCGCCTTGCCTTGCCTTGGCTCAGTTGCCACCCCGCCCGTTGCTTGGCTCGACCTTGTCCCATCAACCCCCGAGACGAGACGTTTGAAAAAGTCGGGGCGTTTCTTCCCTTTTCCCTTCGATCGAATCATCCTCACCTCCGAAGCCGCGTCGCGCCGCACCCCCTTCCACCCTCCACTCCACCCGCTTCCGACAGAACCGCCCTAGACCGGAGAGACACGCCGTCGTCGTCGCCATGGCCTTCTTCCTCGTCTGCGGCCAGCAGACCTTTCGGTCCGAGGTCAAGGGCTACGAGGGTCTCATCACCCAGTGCCACCATTGCGGCAACATGGGCGCCCGCGTGCAAAAGGAGCGCCCCTTCTTCACCGTCTGCTACATTGTACGAGGAAAATCAGCCGTCCCCCCCCCCCCCAAGGGGGCCCTTGCTAACAACATTTGCAGCCCCTCATCCCGTTTACCATTTCCGGGTATCAGGACGTCGTATGCGGCATCTGCAACTTTCACCAACCCCTCGAGAAGCGCCCGGACGTGATGGCCATGGCCAACGGCGGCGGCGGCCAGCAGCAGGGACAACAGCAGCAGCAGCAGCACGGCGGCCAGAAGCCGCAGGGCCCGAACCAGCAAGGCTATAACCAGCAAGGATACAACCAGCAGGGGCCGTACCAGCAAGGACCGTCGCAGACGCAGTACGGCCCGCCTCCACAGGGATACTACTCGCCGCCGCCGCAGGGCGGGCAGCAACACCCGCCGCCGCAGAACTGGCAGGGGCAGCAGCAGCAGCAGTAGCAGCAGTAACATGACATGGCCTGGCATGCCGCGAGGCGGTCGTCACAGCACGTGTATTGATATTTTCTGTTGATTGTAGGGGAGCGACGGTGTTGAGGGGTTGCATATAGGGGGTGTATGTGGGCGATTCAATAGCAGAGTTGTAGTGCTGTGAGCTTTCAGAGCGGTGGCCGATGTTTTCTCTGTATTCGAGAGCACTGATGTCTTTTTTTTTTTTCCAGTTTCAGACAGTATTTTGTATCGATTCCATATGGGCGCAATCACCGAGTCACCAATTGCTACAGGGCTTCTACGCTCAGGCGACATCACAAGCAGCAGCGGACCAATTTTTGTAATAATAAGTTACAATATCCATATTCTATTCCTCCTCCACTACCTTCCTTTCCACCAAACCAGAGCGGGCTCCCGGGTATAAAAAACGTTTTTTTGTTTGAACAGAAAGAAAAAAGAAAAAAGAAACATACCTGATGGCTTACCTGATGGGACGGGAGCCCTTGGACTTCGGGGAACCACTTCCGTCAGCCAAGGGCAGCGGACGGACACGGCAATCCGATCACATAGCTCCCATCCATGCTTCTATTCGCCGGCGCCCTTTTGAAATGGCACCGGCGAATGCGCGCGGCAGCATTAGAGTTGCTGCCATGACGCGCGCGCCAGGGCGATGTGCCGCCCGCTGCTGCCGCCCATGGTTCCCTTCGGCCGGCTTCACGCCTGAAGCCGACACAACCAGGCGGCATCGTCGTTGATGCCGCGCGCCGCATCTTGCTGCAGTCCGAGCTTCACCGAGCCGCGCCCCCCATTGGTCGTCACGATGAGGATGGGGGCGCACCCTCCTGTGCTGGTGCCGGTGCCGGTGCCGGCTTCCACCCGCGCTCCAGGGCGACCTCCCTCGGCATCCAGAGGCCGTCCAGGGCGACCCAGCGCTGCTTCTCGATGCAGTCCGGGCACGCGCCGAGCACCATGCGGCGCAGCGGGTACAGGGACCGCACCGTGACCTCGCCGCACCCGCCGCACCCGTCGGTCGGGACCAGCACAAAGGTCCGGTCCTTGACGTCGTCGCACATCCAGTAGAAGACGGTCCACTCTCGGCGACACATCTTGCACTGGCTGTGAAAAGGGAGAGGGGGGGCGAGGGGTGGGTGCGGGGTGCGAGAGGGGGGGGGAGGATTGGGTGGGAGAAAGAGGGAAGGCTTGATTGGTTGGGATCCGTGTCGATAGGAAGAAGCTGTGTAGTTGTCACAGCAGGGACGAAATCGCGATGAAGCGAGATGAAGCGAGTGAGGCAGCGTTCCCGTGGGAAGATTGGGAGGGGAGTTGGCCTCGGGAGCCCTGAGGAGGGGGGCTGCTGTTGCCAAGGCAGAGGGGAAGCAGACGAATGAATGAAGCAGGCCAAGGCGAGTGAGGGAGTGATGGTTCCCTCCGAGTATTTGGCCTTAGGTCTGATTCTCCTTGGTATCTTGCTTCTTCCAAGTTCTTCCGTCCTCAAGGGGGAGGGGGGAGGGGGAAGGAGGCAGTTCTTAAATACCTTGGCTATTCTGGTGGCACGATCCGCCTCGCTGCTCGACGTCATCCTTTGCAGCAGCAACAACATCAGGTGATTGCTTGCTTTACTTGCTTGTGGCACATCGTATCGAACCGCGTCGGAGAGCAAACTCTCTCGAGCCTCGATAGCCAACCATTTGCATCCCACGCTGCGTCTCGAGTTCAACAGTGCGACCTGTGTGAGTGATACCAAGGTGCGTGTTTTGCGCGACGAGCACCGCCGGTCTCGCCGAAAAAAACCACTCTGAGCCACATGACGTCTGTCTGTCGTTGCCTGCACTCTGCCTACACGCTCTTGATCAGCCCAGACAGGCCACGAGGAGGCAATATGGGGAAGCACAGTGCTACCCTTGGCTCGCGAGCACTGTTTCAAAAGTTGGGCTGCGGTCGGCGACGAATATGGCAAGAGGCGCGAGGAAAAACAAACAGGACCATGACCACAGCACGCACCCAAGTCGCACCGGTGACCGTGATACGCGAAAAAGCGCCGTCGTTTGGGTTTCTGGCTGGCTCTGCTAGAGTGGCAGAATATCAGGCAGGCCATGTGCTTCGTAGCGTCCCGAGGCAGGTCCGAGGCCGGCAGTCCCTCTTTCAAGGGTAAAGAGGACGTATGTGTAGCCCGTTCGTCTGGCCCGTGGGAAGAAAAATCGTTCCTCACGCACTGTCAAAGCCCAGCTGGGAGACTGGCAGGAAGGAGAAAACTCCGGCTCATGTACTGGGCTGTGACGAAGCTGAAGGAGGACTGATCATGTTCGCCTGCCTCTGATGGCTGGCTGAGGCACGAGTTCCGGGGCGGTTTTCTAACGACGAACTGGTCAGCTTCTGTCTCACGGGATATGGGGGACATGGGGGGTTACCGGGGGCCTCACTGGCTCTTGTCCGCAAACAAGATTATCTTTTGGCCTCTTTCCATCCCAATTTCTCGCGAGAATATGCTTTGACTTGTAGGACTCGCGAACAGCTGCTCATGTAAGCAAGGACGACATCAACTGCAACTCACCTCTCTCTCTCTCTCTCTCTCTCTCTCTCTCTCTTTCTCTCTCAGTCTCTCCTCTCTCTACTTTGACACCTTGTCCTCAGCGACCTCCCTCCTCATCTCCTCATCCACACCCCTCCCGACTATACCCATGCTCCGGCCGCGATACACGGCCCGCACGGCACCGACTCCGTGCTGCTCGCCACCACCCGCCACGCCCCGGCCGCCGGCTTACCGCACCCACCACAGCCCTCATCCGGCATCAGCTGGAAGAAGAACGCCTTGACGTCCCGGCACAGCCAGTACGTCACGGTCCAGTCCTGGCGACACATGACAGTGGGGAGGGGGGGAAGGGGGGCTACTGCGTGTTCTCCGGGTAGGGCGGGAGCTTGGCTTGTGTTGGTTTGCTCTTCTTCAAGCGCAGAGTTTGTTGACGTCGATGCTGTTGCTGTTGGTCGGATCTCCTCCTGCGGACCCGGCAAGGCTACTTACCACGATATCCAGAGGGCTTTGGGAGGGAAAAAGTAGCTGTGAGGTGGACGTTGTGCAAAGGATGGATTTTGCTCTCCATCTCCAACAGCCGAGCCCGTGGCGCAAGGGCGCTTTAAGTACTCGCTGATCTTGTCCTCGTCACAGTAGTACTCGTCCGTGACAAGCCATGCCACGAACGCCATATTGCTGGATATCCCTTGCTGTGATTCCAGGGTTTCTTCATGCTGAATCACCCCTTCTATGAGTGATTCAATGTAGCTCCGTTCCGTTCCAACCCACTTGCTTCGTGACACGCAGCGACATTCCTCCTGCCCACCATGACGTAGACGTCCAGCTTGCAAAATGACTATATGATATTCGCTGTAATGCAATGGTATCTAAATTCTCAAACATCTTTTCAAGCGTATGCCAATTGAATCATGCAGGTCCTGCTCCAGACGACCTATGCAGTCCGCTGCCGCTGCCGCTGCCGCTCCTACTAATGCCACTGCTCTCGCCGCCCCAGCCGCCGTGGCTCATCTTCAAACTCTCCTCCATCGCTCTCTTTAGCTCCTCGTCCTCATCGTCATCATCATTCGTGCTGATGCCCTTGCCCTTGTTCCGCTTCCTAAACTCCTCTTCTGCCAAGCTCTGTTTCTTGATGTACTCCAGCACAATGTCCTCCTCGTTGCGTTCCGTCTCGGCCCGCTGCATCTCCTCCTTAGACGCAGCAATAGCTCTCTGCAGCTCCAACTCTTCCTCGTCCGCCACGTCCTGTCCGGGAAGCTCCACCGGATGCTGATCGAGCTGCGCCTCGAGAGTCGGCAGCTCTCGTCGGTAGCTCGTTGTGTCGTCAGCGCCATACAGGTCGTCCATCGCTGCAGGCTCTTCGGTGAGTATAGGTCGCGACGAGGGGGTCCCGGTCAAGGACGACGAGGATGGCCCGGGGATGCCCAGCTCCTCGGCAGGGTAGCCGTACTCCCCCGCCAAGCTCTGTCGCATGGCGAACTGAATCAGGTCCTGGAACTCTTCGTCCGTAATCTTAAACGCCTCGTCCTCAAAGATGGATGGGTCATCGTTGCGAATATTCTTCTCGTCAATCCAGCCCGTTTCTGGCAGAGCACCGCTCTGTCGCATGACACGTAGACTCTCACGAATGGCAGCCTCGATTTCAGCGTCATCTTCCACGATCCCTTGGGATGTTTCCCTTACAGACGTCCGGATAGCGCGCTCCACCTCGTCATCTTCCTGTGCCTTGTTCACCTTCTCGACGGCCTTTACAGTAGCGGGGGACGTGACAGGCACCAGCGACTCTACGTAGCCGCGCTTCCACGTCTGCTTTTCTTCCTGCATGCGCTTTCTCTGCGCGGAGGACAGGTGTCGCGTCTGGAACCAGCCTGTTCGCGGCTTGGAGAAGCCCTTGTCCATGATGGAGACGGTGTCACTGCTGTCGTCCGTGGGCAGCGGCGGTGGCGGCGGGAATGGTCCCTCGGTGCCCCCCATTCTGCGCTTGAGGTCGTAGAAGCTAGACAGATCAAATTTGACCGTGTTCCAGCGACGCAGGATGTCCTCGCATTCGCCATCGGACGAGCGAGATAGGTCCAGCTCACCCTGCTTGATGCGGGACGAGAGAATGTGGTTGTACACGCTGCGGCTGAGGTGCTTGCCAAGCTCGGCGTGGACGCCTTGCATGGCGTATCCGGGAAGACCGAAGATGCCGGCGGCAGGCTTCAAGATCAGGCCGCCGATTCCCTTACCAACACCCTTGACAAGGCCAACAGCGCCATCCTTTTCCGCGCCATGCAGGGGCTGTCGGACCAGGCCAGAGATGCCGTCAAAGAACCCGTAGCCAAGTTCCTTGCCGGCGACCTTGATGCCGGAAGACAGGTCAGTGACCTTTTCAACCGGCCGCACCAGGTCATCATTGTAGAGGCGCGGCATGTTTCGAAATCCCTTGGCCAAGCCGAGGCAAAAGTTCATGGGCGACTTGACGCCCGCCTCGATGATCCTGTTGACGCCCCTCGCGGTGCCCACAGCACTCTCCATACCAAAAGCCATGCCTGGTGACATGTGCTCCTCGCGGAGACTCCGTTGTCGGGGAGATGCGGCCTCTGGGGGTTCCGTCTGCCTCGTCGGTGTGTGGACATCGGTGTCAGGGGGCGTGTGAGGCGTGTGAGGCGTGTGAGGCGTGTGAGGCGTGTGAGGCGTGTGTAGCGCGGTGAGAGACGACTGGGAAGCGTTCGCATCTCGTGATACGGACGGGCGGTGGTCACTTTGAGACATGTGACTTGAGGTCTCTGTTGGTTTGGACATGGTGTCGCTGTCTTTCTTGTATTTCCTGTGCGATTTCCACAGATCCCTTGGCATGTCAGCAATAGCCATACCAATCGTTCCAATCGAGAGCATGATGGCGGCTGCTCCCGCCGAGACCGGATCGGTGGGCTGGTCCTCGGTGTTGTATTCGCACGAGCGGTACCTATGAATGTTAGTGGTCAGATTCAAACAGCAAGCTTCTCTCAATGCTCACAATTTGAGATCCGTGTATTTTATAACATTGTGCTCAACGAGAACAGCGGCCGCAAGCGGGCTCAGTCGCACCTTGGTCCTTCGCACACGCCATGCAGCTACACGGCTCGGCGAGACAGAGCAGCGCAGCTTGTCAATGTCAAGGTGCTTATGGAAGCTGTATCCGCCCTCATCCGTTCCCTTTTCCTCTCGGATCTTTTGGCCCAGAACCTTGGCCTGTTCCATCGTCTCCGGCTCGATGCACATCTTTATGGCTTCCGCAAGTTTCTCGGCCGTCAGGTCCTTGTACGGGATAGGCTCCGGGCCAGCGCCGGCCCTCGCAATCATTGAGCCCCAGAAGGGCTGGTCGCCGAAGAAGGGCACGACAAAGGTCGGCTTACCGGCCTTGATACCAGCTGCTGTTGTGCCGGCACCGCCATGGTGCACGACGGCGGAGACGTGCTGGAAGAGCCAGTCATGCGGCACGTTGCCCAGCATGTAGACGCCCTCCGGCAGGCCGACATCGTCGGCGCCGAGACCGCCCCAGCCCTTGGAGACGAGGGCACGGATGCCGGCAAGGTGGATGGCGTCAAATATCATACGCGTCATCGCGTTGGGATCGTCGACAACAATGGACCCAAAGCCAATGTAGACTGGTGGCGGGCCAGCATTGAGGAAGGCGTCGAGCTCAGGATCCGGCGTGTACGAAGAAGCGAGGTCGAGAAAGTAGAACCCGGACACGTCGATGTTGTTGCCCCAATCATTGGGTTTGGGGATGAGGGCAGGCGACCAGCAGTACGTATATGATATCCTCAGCCGCGTCAGCAGGCCAGGCGCCCACAGCGGTGACAGCTCTGGTAGCTCCAGTGCCTTTTCACGAAATCGATTGATGACGTCGCCGAGACCTTGCCACGTCATTATTTCAACAAGCGTGTAAGTCAGGTTATTGGTCAGTGTATCGTCGAGGTTGCTAGATTGGATATTCGCGAGCGGGTGTTGAAATGCCCGCGTTGGCGTCCAGGGCATGGTGAACATCATGTGCAGGGGGATTCCCATCTTCTCTGCGATGTGAATGTGCGCGAAGCTTGGCGGGTTCGCGATGATGGCATCAGCCACAAAGGGGAGGTCAGCCGGGTTCCCGGGCACTTCACGGGCGTCGAAGGTAGCCGGCGCGTGGCGCGCGTGTGGCTTCGGCGGCGGGCCGAGACCGTTGCCAGCCTCGATGCAGGAGCGCCAGCAGCCCATGAGAATCTCCTCGATGCCGCGGCGGCGCTTGCTGACCTCGCCGCTCTTGAGGGCGTCGAAGCCGGGCATGAGGCCGGGGTTCTTGACCATGAAGGCCATGAGCTCGGCGGGGTCACCACCGATGTTGAAGAACTCGAGGCCGCTGTCCTCGACGAACTTCTGGAAGGTGGCATGGGTAGCGATGCGCACGCGGTGGCCGTAGGAATCACGCAGCGTCTTGCCGAGGGCGACAAAGGGCTGCACGTCGCCGCGCGAGCCGACGATCTGGATGACGATGTTGAGCGCGGGTGGCGGCGTCTGGCCCGGCAGGCCGCCGAGGCTTGGTGGGATGTAGGCCGGCGGCAGCGGCTCCTGGGCCTCAGCAACAGAAACTTGCCTGTCGACGACGGGCGCGAGCAGCTCGGCGAGACGGCGGTTCTTGGTGCTGATGTTGATATTAACACGGCCATCGCCTGGGGTGAGGCCTTGTCAGTATATTGCTTCCTCATTTCGTGTAAAGAGCAGTTTGGAGGGGATATGCGTCCTTACCTGCCACGGCGGCACCGGCCTGAAAGCCGGGCTGGGAAAAGGTGACCTTGTCGACCTGGTCGCCGTAGGCTGGCGGGGCCTCGCTGGGGACATTCAGGTTGGGCATGACGAAGCCATCGGTGATGAGGGACTCCTGCGAGATGCTGGCCTGAGCGTTCAGCGAGTCCCGGTTCTGCAGCCGTGTCTGCGAATGGGCCCGCGCCTGCGTCTGGCGACGGGCGATGGCTTGCTTGTCATCGAGAAGGGTCATGATGATTGATGGTGGCGGGGCATCAGACCACGGGCTGTGGTGTGCGAGATTAACGGATGGAGCAGATGGCGATGCCTAGGGCAGGCGAGCGGAAGGAAAAGAGGCCAAGAGCTGGAGGTCGTGCCAGAGGCACACCAGGCGTCCCGAAATCTCGGAAAGAGGGGGGGGGGGGACGAGGTGGTTGCTGTGTCGTCAAGCTTGAAGGGGCACCATGACAGATGGGCTTGGTGGGCTGGTGCTGCTGCTGCTGGGAATGACGATGACGTTGATGCCTCTGCCCGTTTGCCTTGATTCAGTGCTGGTGGCGCGCAGTGATTGATTGACGAGGCGTAGCACTGGACTGGCAAATATACTTCAGTAGAAGAGGATGCCCAGCGGTGCAGACAGAGGGAAACCAGGACTTTTTCTAGAATTGCGGTGGTGGGACGATAGCATGTGTCAGATGCTGTGAGCAACGAATAATAAATGCCCAGAAGGCAGAGAGACCAAGCCAGGTGTCGAGAGAGCTGCTATGGATGGCCCACTTTGTTGGCTATGTGCCTACCTCCAAGGCATCAGCATTTATTAGTGCTGCGAATGCCCTCAAGAAATGCGCATGCGTACATGCCGGGTGAGACGGTGACTAATGGCTTCTTTTTTTTTTTTTCTTCTTTACTGTTTATCCAGGATTCCGTTGAACCCAGCCCGAGGATCAATCCACCCCTCCTCTCAGCAACAAGCCAGCAGCAAGCAAGCATCCACTCGAGTTGACGCAAACGCATACAAAATATCAAGGCCCACGAATACGCGTGTTGCACTCACTAACACAACTAACACTCCTCTCCGAGTTCCTGATTTAGAAGACATCTCGCGAGTTGATCAGCCTACTAAACAGAGCTTTCACTAGCTTAGCAGGTGGCGCCAGCTCAAGGCCCCCCCAACCCCCCAACCCGCCTCTCCTATCTCCTGCCCGCTACGGTACACACCGAGTTAACAAGGAACGATTCATGCTCGACGGCTGCTGCCTGGATACGTTACGAATACAAAATACGAAAACAGCCACAAGAACTACAATTCACATGCCAAGATCGTCAACGATTTCCGGTCCAGCAGCCTTGCTTTTCTGCTTGGAGCTAGGCTCTCGGCTGTGCAGCTGCGCATACGTATGCTTCACCTCGCCCTCGCCCAATCCAAGATCGTACACAAACTGTAAAGCATGACACTATGCAATCACCTGCCAGCTACCGTATAGTATTGTTGGCAGCTCCCACAGCGGATAACCGAACCACGCCATCACATCACATTGGCCCTAGGTCTATACATTTTCATTGGTATAATACAACATGCCGAGCCTTAGCCAGAACAAGTCAATGCCTGACGTCAGAGACCCCTTGCAACTTTCAAGAACATGGGACTTATTGCAACAAGTCACCCAGAGGATATCTTCCACTCATCATCATTGAGAAAAAATCAAGACGTTCCCGGGTTCCCCATCACGGCGACTAGGCAGCGCACAACCGCACATCCCATAATTCTTTTGCCCGCCGTCTCGCCCATTGTCCTCTATCGTATATCCCAGATCGCCATTTAGCTCGAGAATTTTCGGGTAATCTTGGCAATAACTGCAGCGCATTGTTAGACCGACCCAGCCAGCCGAAAGACCGCCAATGATACGCACTGTGAAGAGCAACAACGCTGAAAATGAAGACGAGAGAAAGAACGAGAACAACGACGGGGTCGACCTTGAGACCGGGAGACTCATCAGTGTAGAGTCCTATGACCAAAATGTTAGCAATCACTCAACGCCATGACAATAGACCCAAGTAGCGCAGAACATCGCACAACGGGCGTGCCCTCCTCCGGGCCAACGTAGATCCTGTGAATGGGCAGCGACAAGCAGCGCATTTCCAGCCCATCCATCCAGGAGGAACTTCATGCAGGAGACGCTGCATAAGACGCCGGGCCGAGAAGGGGCCTGAGCAGGGACATGGGACGTACTCAACATGGTGCTGCTGGAGCCGCCGGCGCCGGCCGAGCGGGTGCTGCTCGGACGGGCATTGGCAATCTTCTCCTTCTGATCGGCCGCGGCGCGGCGGCGAATGGCCGTTCGGGGCCCGCCGGGCGGCGTGGGCGACGACGGGCGGTTCAGGCTGGCGCCCGTGGCAGCGCCTTCAGGCGAGGAAGCGCGAGGAGAAGACTATCACTCCCGGAAAAGTTAGCTTCGCAAAATTCCCACCCCCATCTGCAAGATTTGCGCGACGATTTCATCTCGAGAGGCTGCGGGGGGGGGAGGGTGCGCGCCGACAGCAACTGGCCCTCACGCGACGAAGAAGCCACGGGGGTGTTCTGTCGGCCTCGAAATCCGCCCTCGCCCCCCCCCCCCCCCCCCCCCCCCCCCCCCCCCCCCCCCCCCCCCCCCCCCCCCCCCCCCCCCCCCCCCTTTCTCCCCTTCAATCGGCTTGTTCGCTGTTCGTGGGACGTACCATTATATGTTGTGGAAAGAACCGGAGAAAAAAGGAGCGAAAGATGAAGGTAGAGGCCAAAGTCGACGAACCGCTGCAGGATTGATCGATTTTGGGTACCGAGAGAGATGGACAAGGAGGGATCGTGCGACTGAGAGAGCTACCGTAACTATACTCTCCAGCAAGGCCCGCCCCAGCCAAGTTGAGGCCACATGCACCAGAAAAGGGTCTCGGCCGGGAAAACGGCGGAACAATATTCCGGCAGTTGTTGTATCCCTTACCCCTTTGCGATGAGTTGGAGTTGTGCAGGTTGCATGAATCGTTATGCAAATGCACGTTGGAAATGCAGATGAAGAATTGTTTTCTTTTTCGTCCAAAAAGGATCAAGTATATTAAATCGACGATGAAACAAAATTTTCACCCATGATTGCCATCTTCCCCCACCATTCATGTACGCTGCTTAGACACACAGGGTCAGAGAAATGTAACTCATCCAAGAGCTTCAATATTCGACATCACAATATGGGAAGAGATTTACAATTTGCGGCAACTATGTATAGTAAGAGGTATCTTTTTTTGCTTTCCCACTTCCGCTAGTCTTTCTGCATTTCAACCGTAGCGTCCAACAGAAGAGGAAATAGAAAGACATGACAAGAAACACATAAAAAGGAACAAAGAAGAAATTTTGAAATACCACCTGCTGCCTTTCACCCTCCTCTTCCTTGTTCGTCGCTCTTCTCTCTTTCTGATCCCCGTGTATGCATCAGACCAGCGACGAAGCTTTCTACCACAGGAAGAAAACGCAGGGGAAAAAAAGACACCAGGAGAAAGAAGAGAAACCGTTTGACCAAAAAACGCCTTGCGCTATGAATGGAATACTGTAAGTTCCCATCGGAAGCTCTGCAGAGATGTAATAAAATAAGGATTTCAAAAGGTTATTTTGAATGACAAAGGAAGAATGGAAAAATGCAAAAAAGTACAAGTTGCTTCTTTTTCTTTTTCCCGCTTGTGAGGAGCGTTTTTTGTAATGGTTAAAGAGTGACGTCGAGAACGAGGCTGACATCCGAAACCTTGGAGCCAGCGAGATCCTCGAGAACGGGAATCAGGTCCAGCAGTTCGTTGTCGTGGGCGTCAGAGAACCAGCTGCTGATGGGAACGGCATGTTGGGGGTGAAATATGTACGAGGTCGGCGAATTATCGATGATGATGGTATCTTTGAGGTCGCGCCCGACTTGTGACAGGTCTTTGACGTAATTTCCCTGGTGGTTATAGCAGCTTTCGCGGAAGAGTCGGTGGTGGACGACGTTGTGAATGTCAAGCTGGTCTAATAATGGATCACCGTACTATTGATAGGTTAGCAGGGCAGGCGGGGGATACACGTGGAATAGTTCTTGGATGTACCTTGGAGACGGATGCCGTGAAAACAACGACTTCGTACAACTCGCCCACTCGCTTCATGAACTCATCTACGCCAGGTCGCTTAATGACGTATACGTTGTGATAATTGCCTTCGATCTCGACAGGTATTGTAAAGTCAGCTTGGTGCAAAATCTGTGCGTGACTTGTTAGCATAGCATCGAGAAAGAGATCATTATGCGACTTTGCATACTTTGAATGAGCTGTGTACAAGGGTTTCATCGAGATCAAGGACCAGGCACTTTCTTCCCTTGTGCTCAGGTGCAATGGGCGGCAGCAGCCACTTGCGCTGCTCCTCCACAGCATTGACAGGGGGGAGAGGGACAGCTGTTGCGACGGCTGGGCCGGGTGGTGGGGGAGGCACACTTTGCTCCTCGGGCTCTACTGATGGTTCGACGACCGGCGTCTCGTGGGCTTCCTCTGGTGCGTCAGGCATATCGATGTCGTCGCCGTTGGAGGAATTGCTTCCGCCGGCTGATTGTGGCGCACTAGGAGGCTCGACGGCAACAGCAGGCGGGCTCTCCTGAGGTGTAACGGGCTCTTCCACGATGACATCCTGAGATCCGCTGGCTGCCGCTGGTTGGTCCGCAGCAGCGGCCGTGATATTAGACTTTTCATTTGAGTTGCGGGCATACTGATCCTGCGAGGTTTGGGATCGAGATTTCGCCGTGGTCGGCCGTTGAGGGAGTTTGTTTAGTTTGTGAACGTTATTCTTGTCCTCATCATCGGGAACACCGCAGCAGCCGAGAAGAGCGAGTAGACCTCCCTTCTTCCTTCTTTGCTTCTGCTCGCTGGTAGAGGGTGAGCTGGGTTGTGTGTTACCTGGTGAGCCGGCGGCATCATTGTCACCAGCTTGGCGCGCAGCGCTTAGTGAACCATTTCTTTGAACGTCGGCATAGCTGTTCTTGGAGTCTTTGGACCGAGCACTGCTGCTGCTGCGGCCAGTGGCCGATGGCGCTGTCTGGATTTTCTGCTGCGAAGAGGATCTCGAAGGGACTTTGAGCATTCCTTGACTTTGGCGAGCGGAGCCAGCCTCCTCGGAGATTATCGTGTCGCTGTTTTCGGTTCCCATGATTGTGGCTTTGTTTATGGCCGTATCAGGTTTCGCATCGGTGGTTTGCATGGACGTCTGCGCGCGTTTCGTGCACAGTATTTCCGCTGAATGCTAGACCAGGCACGAGAGGTTAGTAATATGCAATGCACAAGATAAACCAGTGGGCACGAAGCGGCTTCGCTCGTGGCCGGTCGCGACGAGCGTGAGGTACAGAAAGAGTAGACTTTGGAAGGGGTCAACACTCACATCAACCCGCAATTGGGCTGGACAAGGGCGCAAGAGTCCAAGCCCGAGGTAGGCGAGTAACAGAGCCAGCCGCACCAAGGGCGATGGGGGATTGTCAAGATGCGATCTCTGCTGGGGGCGGGAATTTTCGCTAAAAAAGAAAGAGGGTGACGATGAAAAGGTCCGACAGTAGCTGACGATAGGCTGGTCGCGCTGAGGCTGCGGAAGTAGGATCGAGTCGTCGAGGGCGTGAAGCCTAGATTAATTCGGGGGGGGCGCCTAGCTACGTCAAGCCAATCGCAGCTGGTGGGCGGGTGGAAACAAGCCCAAGCTCAGCGACCAGGAAACAAATGCGCAGCGTCTGCGTCAGTCTTGACGATGGACGACGGGAGCGGCGGCGACGACGACGACGACGACGACGGCCACTAGGCGAAGGCGCGAGATGGTGCAGGGGAGCGAGCGTATCGGAAGGTTGACTGGATGGATGGAGGAGGCTCGTGGCGCCAGGAAAATGAAAGGCCCGTGGAGCGAGCGGGATGGATAGAGGAGGTTTGAGAGGCAACAGGCAGAGCAAGAGAGAGGCAGGCAGGCAGGCGCGGGAGGCGAGCGAGCCAGTGAGTGGTGACGGAGAGCTGGGGCTGGCTGGCTCTGGCTGGCTGGGCTTGGCCCGTGGCCCGTGGCCCGGAGGGTACTAGTTAACTACTTGACTGAGATGGATGATGATGGGACGGGGCGGAATGGCGGGCCTGTTATTAGTTAGGTACCCAAGTTAGTACTACATATGTACGGACATACATTACTAGTTCAGCGCGCCGATGGCAGCCCAGGCTTGTTGCTTTCCGTACATCAACAGACGAGGGATTAGGGAGACGCGCAATGTATCTACCTATCTTATTCCTACGTGCATACCTGGGCAGGTAGTTTGGTTATAAGTTATCTACTAACCTAGGAACCAACTTACCTGTTATATAACTAGCATGAGGTTGCCATCTCAACTAGATGGTCAGCGCTGGGGACCGGACGCGAACCTTGTATGTGCTGGGGCCTGGTCTTTTGCCAGCCCGGTCATTGTACCTCCGGTAACTCTTGCCAGCTCGCTGCTGGCCGCTGGCGAGACAAGGCATGGAGCGGGGGGGGCCCTGGTCGGTGTGGGTGGGGTTTGCCATGAGATTAAACTACCTCCAGGGCTTGACACTGATAGGCCAGTGCCCAAGCTGCCGCGAACCAGGGCCACTCCAAAAACTTCTAGGCACTCTATCTGCTGGAAAGGAACCGGCTTCTCCCCTGGGCGGCGCCTGGGGTACAGCAGCCAGCCAGGGCCGACCGTCCCTGGTGTAAATTGCGGCTTGCTGGGGGGTTCCACGAGTAGCAGCAAGTGGAGGGATCAAGGGCAAAATCGAGTCTTGCTAATTTCCCATTTGAACAAAAAGAAAATAGGAGTTAGCCGTGCAGTTAGCTGCTGGTACCTGCCTGGGTCACCCGAGCCATTGCCCAGTAATGGGGTGCTGGGCGGACAACTTTACACTGGCTCCAGCACACTCACACGGCTGTAATTTGTACCTACCTGGGAACCTACATAGGTAGGTAGGTACCTCCATGTACCTAATTAATCTTGAGTACCTAACCTAGGCCGACCTCCCTTGTCCTCCACCAACTAGCGTTACAGGCAATCAATGGCCGGCATCCAAAACCAGGCCATATGCCCTCTGCTCTGCATCCTGCACGCTACATATATTGCACCTTGCTCCCATCTACGAACCTGTTCGCATCCACATTCATCATCACCTTCCAGGCCTGTTCCTCTGGCATCCGATGACGCCCTTTCGTGAGATGCTGCAGTGCGACCTCGTGTGCAAGTTGCAAGCAACCTGCCCGTGCTACAACAAGTACAACTAATAATAAAGCTAGGCGGCCCTCCCGGCGCCACCCATTCGTAACTTTGAATTTTGTATGCATTACCCGTCATTAGTTAGTACCTACATAGTCCAATTGCTAACACTGACTCATCCACCACGCCTTCAGACACAACCTTCAACGGGGCACTGCACTACTAGCCTGCCAAGCTGTGAAGAATAAGTGCTGTAGATTGGCCCGGGCCACCCTACATAGCATTGTCCTCTGTAGCCCCAACCCGGCCGGGTGGTGGGGGATCGGCCTCGTGTGAATACAGAGGGGTCGAGGTG
This sequence comes from Cordyceps cicadae, assembly GCA_002968875.1. Classification (NCBI taxonomy): domain Eukaryota; kingdom Fungi; phylum Ascomycota; class Sordariomycetes; order Hypocreales; family Cordycipitaceae; genus Cordyceps; species Cordyceps cicadae. Next base: position 62,254 of record MWMN01000074.1, on the reverse strand, counting down.
GGTGAGCAATGTTGGTTGGTGGTCGGCTGGCGAAACAGGCAGGCATAGTCCTGCATTGCCTGAGTGTACGAATTACAGTTCTACCAGTGGATTCTTCTGCTTGGCTGACCTTTGCATGCAGCATTATATTCGCCTGCTGCCATTTTCCGGTATCAGGCAGCTTGGGGGTCTTGTCGCGCTGCGACATTGACTCCATCAGAGTCTCGTCGCCGCTTTGATTGGCCCTCTTGGCGCCTGGCGTTCCTGATGCCACTTTAACAGGAGCTGCTAATGCCGGACAGTGGCCAGTCAAAGTCGCGGATGCATTGCGCCAACTTGGTAATCACCATGACAGGGTTTCCCGGGTCAAGTCCCGTTGGGCAGAGGTGATATCACACAGCGCTCCTGGACCAAACATGTACGCAAAGCGCCAGGCAGCAACGTTGAGAGACAGATGCCGGAGGCACTTTGGTGTGGGTGCGCAGCCCGGCTTCCATGGATCATTGTGGCATTGATGTCCGGTCCGGAACAAAAATGCCGCCAATACAAGGCCTCGACCCCGAATCACGGACACGAATCAGTCGGTTCTGAGTTGGGTGATTGGCCGGTTCTTGGTTGGGTTGTGATGGAAAAGCGCTTGCCATACGATGGAGTAACCAACTGATTGCGTGCTGTTGAGGATGCTGCTGCATTGTTACAGAGGCTTGGCCGTGTACGAAGATGGATAGATTGGTATTGGTAGGCGAACAGGTTGCTGGGTACGGGCTGGTCTTACCCTATAGCGAGGGTAAGTTGAGTTGAGGTGGCGGGCCGATAGGCCAAGTGCTTTCTGTGAAGAAAAAAAAAAAGGCAAAAAAAAGGAAAGAAAAAAGAAAGAAAGAAAACAACTCCCATAACAGAGTCAATGATCAGCATCTAGCATAAACCCTTCGCTCAAACTGGCACAGCCTGCTTCGACATCTGCAAGACGGCAAAGGCCAAAAGTCCCCCGTCTGTCCCGCCTCCTGCAGAGAGCCTGCGGTGCAGAGCTTCTCCAGAATCATGTGACTTGCCCCGGATTGGACGACATCTCCAAGCCCCACCCAGAGTCAGAATTCAGTGGGTCCCGTTTGACTTGCTTGACTGACATGCCTCGGATAGTCTGTAACTAGCTTGAGTTCACATGTTTGTATGCCGTTTGCCAACGAGAGCACCGTCTTCTGACCAATTGACTTTTGCCCATCTCGATTACCATCACATCATACAAGTCACGTTCCGTCGTGCCATCAACAGCAGCCTCAATCCCCAAACGACGCATTTTTTTTTTTGCCTACCTTGCTACGCTCCCACCCGTCTAGATCGCGCCAATCGTCATCGTCACAAGTGCCCAGCAGACCGGGACCCATGTCGTCCTCCCTGACCATTGTCGTCATCTTCTAAGAGGCTTTCCTGCCACCTCTCTCCCCAGCTCAACTTGGTGCATTCGAACCTTGGACCTCGCTGTCACCACCCGTCGCTGCCATGGCTGCGCAGTCAACGCTGCGCAGCACCGCCGCCGAGCAGGCCATCGCCGCCTTCCTGGACAAGTGGACGGGCGCCGCCAAGTCGCGATTCCGCCACAGCTCCCGCGCAACTCGCATCCTCGCCACGCTCGCCTTCATCGCCTCCCTCGTCGTCGGCGCCGAGGGCACCCGTCGCTGGTGGCGGAGGAGCTCCCACGAGCACGAGCAGGGCCGCAAGCTGGTGCGCACCAACTCGTGGCTGCACAACGACGATGGCTCCCGCACCATCTACGTCCCGTATAAGCAGGGCACCTCCAAGGTCACGATAAACACCACCAAGCCGCTGACCTTTGAGGCCCACCGACGGCTCTTCCTCAACCCTCCTCGCGTCTCTGGCCTGGCCGACGCCGCGGTGCCTTCAGCCCAGACAAAGCCGGGTCTGAACCTGGCCTTCCTCCACCAGTTCCTCAGCCTGATGAGCATCATGATTCCTCGCTGGACCAGCAAAGAAGCCGGTCTGCTCCTCAGCCATGGCATCTTCCTCATGCTTCGGACCTACCTATCACTTGTTGTCGCACGTCTAGATGGCGAAATCGTCCGCGACTTGGTTGCAGGAAACGGAAAGGCCTTTGCCTGGGGTATTGCCAAGGTTGGTTGATCCTCGCTCCAGCCAAATAGACTTGACTAATAGTATGCTGCAGTGGCTCGGTCTTGGAGGATTCGCATCCTACACCAACGCGGCGATCAAGTTCCTCGAATCCAAGGTGTCTATTGCCTTTCGCACACGACTAACAAGATACATCCACGATCTGTATCTCAACGAAAACATGAACTACTACAAGCTATCAAATCTTGACGGCGGCATTGGTCAAGGAGCCGATCAGTTCATCACGCAAGATCTCACTCTCTTCTGCGCGGCTGCTGCGAACCTGTATTCGTCTCTCGGAAAGCCGTTTATCGATCTCTGCGTCTTCAACTTCCAGCTATACCGATCACTGGGGCCTCTAGCCCTGACTGGTCTGATGAGCAACTATTTCCTGACCGCAAGCATCCTTCGCAGATTATCACCACCGTTTGGAAAACTCAAGGCTGTAGAAGGCCGGAAAGAGGGCGACTTCCGTAGTCTCCATGCTCGTTTAATTGCCAACGCTGAAGAAGTCGCGTTCTATGGTGGCGCCGACACGGAAAAGATATTCCTGAACAAGGAGTACAAGTCACTCAAGAGCTGGATGGAGGGCATTTATATGCTCAAGATCCGTTACAACATTTTGGAGGACTTTATCCTCAAGTATAGCTGGAGTGCGTATGGCTACTTGCTGGCCTCGCTGCCCGTCTTTTTGCCGGCTTGGGGTGGCGTGGGAGGACTTGCAGAGATGGTAGACCACGTTCAGAAGGGTGGCCGTGAGCGTAACCGAATGAAGGACTTCATCACGAACAAGCGGCTCATGCTTTCGCTTGCTGATGCAGGCGGTCGCATGATGTACTCGATCAAGGACCTGGCTGAGCTCGCCGGCTATACCAGCCGCGTGTACACGCTCATCTCTACTCTACACCGAGTTCATGCCGACGCATACTATCTGCGCAACGCCCAGAATGAGCTCTACTCGCTCTCTGACGTTCAAGGAACCATACAAAAGGGCTTCGACGGTGTCCGGTTCGAGCAGGTCCCCATCGTTGCACCCAGCCTGTGGCCACAGGGCGGCGATGAGCTGGTCGACTCGCTTTCCATGATTGTTCGAAGCGGCGAGCACCTGTTGATCTCCGGTCCCAACGGCGTGGGCAAGACGGCCATTGCGAGAGTCCTGGCTGGCCTCTGGCCTGTCTACCGCGGGCTGGTTAGCCGACCCAAGAACATTGGCGAGGATGGCGTCATGTTCTTGCCCCAGCGCCCGTATCTCAGCCCCGGTACCCTCCGCGATCAGGTCATCTACCCGGACGGCCACTTGGACATGCGTCTAAAGCGCAAGTCAGAGGATGACTTGAAGCGTGTGCTGGACGAGGCGAAGCTGGGATACCTACCCGACCGCGAGGGCGGCTGGGATACACGCAAGGAGTGGAAGGATGTGCTTAGTGGTGGTGAGAAGCAGCGGATGGGTTTTGCTCGCTTGCTGTACCATGAGCCCAAGTACGCCATAATCGACGAGGGAACCAGCGCCGTCTCTAGCGATGTAGAGGGCCTTCTCTACGAAATGTGCAAGGAGAAGGGTATCAGTAAGTTGACCTTGGTTTTAACTTGCACAGTGACGAGGATCTCCCTTGCTAACGTGGCTCGCCCTAGCCCTCATCACGATTTCAACCCGCGCATCGCTCAAAAAGTACCACACCTACAACCTGGTTCTCGGACAAGGCGAGTCCGGCGACGAGTGGGAATTCGAGCGCATCGGCACGGAACGGGAGAAGCTTCAGGTGGAGAAGGAGCTGCAGGAGATTCGCGAGAGACTGGCACAGGTTGACGAGTGGAAGCAAAGACGACAAGATATCGACAAGGAGCTGGCAGCAGTGTGGACGGAGCAGGGCGAGTCGCTGGAGGCACCCGAGTATGTCCAGCTCGAGGCAGCAACTGTATAAACGATGTGGGGAAATGAGGCTGGCTGGATGGCGATGTAGGAGACGCATCGCATCCATGTCTATATACAAGCATATGTGTGTTATCTATCTATCTATCTGTACGTATGGCGGACATTTTTGCAGGTTTTGAACAGATATACAATACCAAACAAGACTACCAAAAAAGACTACTAAAAAAGACTACCAAGCAAGACTACCAAACAAGGATGAGCATCATTCATGAAGAGCTTTACGGCCACTCATATATATATATGCGAGTACCGGATACGAGGTCAAGGCATGGCGCACGGCTTTCAAAGGCAAGTACCATGATGCTGACGTGACTCGGGAAGAAAACACGGGTGGGTGTGGAAAAGAGTCAGACCTGTGATTTATTTTTTGATTTATTTTCTTTCTTCTTTTCCAGTACATGTCGCAGTCTTAACAGTTGAATGTTGTCATGTCGGCAAGTATTCACCACTTTACTCGCTGTTGCTAGTACTTGTTAGTGAAGGGCTAGTTGGGCAGGGACAGAGGAGACTAAATCCCAGGAAAAAGCAAGTAATTATAATGATGGCTGACGAGAAGAGCAAGAAACAGGTCAGTTTCCATTCGAGAGGGCAGGCACCAACTGCATAGAGAAACAGGGTCTCAAAAGACACCCTTGGGTCCATGCAATGACAGTCCCCTTGCCACAAGACACAAGACGAGGAAACCCTTCTGCAGGGAACGTTGTAAGGGGCATCTATTACAAAAGAGAGAATTTTGTTAAGAGGCTAGTCAGTAAAAGGATGACTTGGGTGGGTTGCCGCGTCTTCTCCCGTGCCCCCGGCCAGCCATCGTACCACCGTACATTGATCCGACTTTTTTGTCTTGTTGTGATGAGGATTGTGTCTTCCTTCTTGTCTGCGGTGGTGTCACAAAGACCTGAGGAAAAACTAAAAAAAAGGAAAAGAAAAAGAAAAAGAAAAAAGAAAAAGGGAACAGCTTGCACTCTCACCGATAGGGGCAGCCACATGAGCCAGATGGCATGCATGTCTCCGTGGTCTTGTCTGTATAACCTTCACATAGGACATGTTTTGACGTTGTATGCCAAAGAACCCGGGCCGTCTTTTAAGCAGCAGCCACCGTTTCCTAGTTGATGTTTCCTTTGCTTTTTTTCTCCTGACATCTTCACTAGTGACAGTGACAGACAGACACAGCCTTGCCCTGGATCGTCCCCCGCTATCCAAGTTGCTACCCTCTTTTGCAATTTACGCAATGTCTTGGACGGATGATGGATTCACAGACTTTATATTTCTGGTCTTTTGCCCTCAGTGACATGTCCCTCGTTGGGTCCTCTTTAATTCTCTTGACTCCTTGACTATGTTTGGACCTGTTAGCGCGCGTGTCTGTTCTGTTCTCCTTCATGTCATACTTTTGGTGGCCGTTTCATTGATGAAAAGAAATGTTCAATTCAAATCTTCACTTTGTAATGCTGCTCGGATCGGATGGTCCAATGCGAAATTCCCCGGCCCAAACCTAATTCAACGCCACCTGTTTCATCATGTCTTGTTGTAATGTCCCCCGTAAATACAGAAATAGCAAATGATGTCAAAATAGCTTCAACTCCCCTTCCCCCTTGTAATATCACCGTAGATACAGAAACGACAAATGTCACCCAGAATAGTTGCAGCCTTTCAGGCAACGTACAAAACACCTATCTCCTTCCCTTTTTATCTCGACACAAACGTGTCTTCATCCCATCCAAAGGCCCGATTCAGTCTTTGACGAAGAATAAGCGCCCGGAACCCCTCCGACCGACATCCGTGAGGCCTGTGAATTGTCAGAGAGCGCTGGAGCCCGAGGCTCGCCGGCGGTTCGAACCGGACGCTGGATCCCCCCCTCGGAGTGATGCGAAAGTCTAGCTCCGCCATGGCCGCCTCGAACCCGGCCCAGTTCAGCCCGGCCCGCGACAGGGACCTGTCAAACAGGGTTGCAAAGACTTGTGCGGTTGCAGGGCTGACGGCGATTCTTTTCTTGATTGGAAGAATGTTGGCTTGCACCGCTCGAGGTGTCCGAGGAAGCTCTTCCTCGGTAGACGGTGCACAGCACTCTCGTTGCCCTCTGGGCTCTGCCTTTGCTTTTGACAAGCTGGAATCTTGCGCTGCTGAGTCAGGAGTAAAGGGTTTAGACGTGTCGTCAGTCTTAAAGGAGGCTACTCTCACACCCTCCCCTACCTCTTCCTCTTCCTCTAGCACGGGTTTCAGAATCGAAGTAGTTTCGGTAGAACCCTCGGCAGTTTCCGCATCTTCCTCCAACTCGATATCGAATGGTACTAGGGCTTTAGGAGTCGTCTTTGGACAAGCCTCGACCGAGTCTGTCTCTCCATTCAACCCGATATCCACTGATGCTGGAGCCTTTTCAGTGCTCTCAGGGCAAGCCTCGGCCAGGTCTGTCTCCTCATTCAACTCGCCATCGAATGTCACTGGAGCCTTGCTTTCAGTGCAAGCCTCGGCCAAATCTACCTCGTCCTCCACCTCGGAGATGGACACCGAGATTGCAGTCTCCTGGGTATCGACGGTAACCGGCTTTCCCTCTTGCTCGTCCTTCGTTTCCTCCGCTGAGAAAAAATCAGAGACCATGCCATCTTTTGAATTGTCTTCAGAAAAAGAGGCTAAAACTGGGCGTGTTTCAATTGCAGCCGCACTCGATATCACCTCGTCCTTCGCCTCAATCTTCAACACTGCCTGGTGAGCTTCGACTTGAACTTCGGAAAGGGACGGCGACTCGACAGGGGCATGCGCCTGTGCATTTTGCTTCTCCTTCGAGAGCTGCGACTTGAGAGCTAGCAGACAACTATTGACTACCGCCTCATATGCGCCTAGCAGCGTGTCGCCGGTGTGCTTCCGAGTGCATGCGTCAAGCTTCGCATGACAGGACTTGACAAAGGCGATGTTCTTGGAAATGGACATCTTGAGCCACAGCTTTCTGATATCGGTATGAGGCCGAGCCTGGGACATTCGAACGTCGACATGTTCAAACTGAGACATGAACTCACCATTGGCTGGCCACGGAAACGATGGCATGTTCAAGGCCTCGGCTACCTCGTCAATAAATATGATTAGTGTTGTCAGCATGTCTAGAGCCTCATCCTGCCAGTTGATCCCATCATGGAATGACGGCGGAGAGCTCATGAGCTTGGTGAAGATCTCGGAAGAGATGTCGGCAAATGCATGCTGCTCAGCGAGAGAACAGAGGTGCTGCAGACGAGACCCTCGGGCTGGATGATTCTTTTGGCTTCCCTTGACTTTTTTAACAGCGATTTTTGCGATGTGGATGTGAAGCTCGCGTCGAAACAGGGCGTGCAAGTGGGCATACGCGAGCCTGGTAGCATTCGATAGTTGCTGAAGTACCATGTGCCGACATGCCGCTTCGTCGAACGTCGAATGTAGCAGACACAAGAGCTCGATGATGTAATTCCACAAGCAAAGGATTTTGGTCTTGTCGCTTATGCAATCGAAAAAGGCCGCACCGACCGCGGTTGCTGTCACCTGGCGCTTATTGCCCCGCGCTTGCCCCGGCGCACTGCGAAGGAACCGCGCAATGGAATCAAAGAAATGGATTGGGCATGATTCCAGCAGACTCTTGGCTTCCTCTGCGGCGAATAAGAAGCTAAGGGCTCGCGAGATGAGTCCCGGCAGCAAGATCTTTGTTCGCTTCGATTGCTCGACACCGCTGGGCAGGGCACTTCGCCTGATTGAAGCATTCATTAACTCTTCAAATCTAGTACATGCCCTTTTGCTTCCCTGAGATGACTTTCGGTCCCCTCCCAGAATCTCACAAACCAAGTAAACCATGTTTCTCAAGAACGTCAGCTGTCGCCAGATCACAAGCTCACCAACCACCTCTGGAAGCGCACGAACTCCGACGGTATGATGGCCATGTTGAGAAAATTCTCTAAGCCGGCTTGTATGAGTGGCAATATCAACGACTGCCCCGTCCAGCCTGTCGCCCACAAAGAGCCTGCGGCTGTTGGGTGGCTGCTCCCCGAGGTTGACCTGGCCCTTGCTGATCATCTGGACAGCGTGCGAATAGTCCGACTCGAAGCCTCTGAAGGAGCAAAAGCTTTGTTGATATAGACTGCGAGTTGCTCTGAGTTCAAGCATGTCGAGGAGATACTGAGCATCGGACTTGGGGATCTTGCACCACTCCGGCGCGAGAGCCGGGTTTATCGCGGGATCCGTATATATCGGAATGGAAGCCATACGTGCTTGAAACATCAAAGTTGAATGGTAGCACATCGATCTCTCTTCGTCGGTAAAGTGCGTCCACGTAGTCTTGATTCGATCTTCATTCTGAGCCCAGTCCTTGGCCAAGGTGACGTGCATTTGTTCAAGTCCAAATTCAGAAGAAGCTCGGTTCATTTTGAAGGCACGGGGTTCGCTGGTTGAAGTGATGGCAGTTGTATCGGGTTTCTTTGGGAAAGAGAGCAAACCGGAAGAGACCAGAATCGCGTGCTTTCAGATCGTTGAAAGTACAGGTTCTCGTCAGTCTGACTTGGAGGAGAGAGTCGGGTACTGTATGGAAGCAAAGAAAAGATGTTGACAGGAAGCAGTCAGGGTGATTGTGCGGAGATACCGGCCGTTATTTCATGGCCAGACCTTGACCAAAAGACCAAACAGGCTCTCCCGCGTTTGTCCAGTTAGAATAACCTCGGGCGTCGACTGGCAAACGGCTGACCAAGGGTGACTGAGGCCGTGAATCTCTTTCAAGACGCAAACAGAGAAAGTGAGTTTGACTGGCTTAGCAAACGTGAGCCGGACCTCAACTTGGGGCACTTGCAGCTAATAATGCATCGGCTGCGACTGGGCCGACTGACTGGCCGACTGACTGACTGAATCACAGGTGCACGCACCATCTGCGACTGTGATGCATCTCGTATGCTTTGTAACGGATAGCGATACCTGCTATCGGTAGCCTGCATGCGTGAATGGCGTCACACAGACACAGACACAGACACACGCGCACAAAGACGGGCGAGTTCGGCGCGCAAGGCTATTATGCCTGTATGTATGTATGTATGTACGTATGTGTGCATAGGGGCAAACCAGGCTGGCAAGTGCGCTGACCGGTCAAGATGCCCTGCTTCGGGTACTTGTTAGTAAACACACTGACACTGCTATGACATGTAAGCGACGGATGCAATGCATGCTGGAGCACAAGCCCCCAAGGCAAATGTTGCGGGCGAGATGCCATTGCCATTGCCATTGTCATTACCAGAAGCTACGGGCCAGGCCGGGTCTCAGCAAGACATTGGAATGGAGAGCAAGTAGACAGTACACACAGAGGCAACATTCACGACTTGGTACAGGAAGCAACGGTTATAGGCAAGCAAAATATCTATTTCCAAGACAACCACACCACAACCAAAACCATCCAAAACCATCCAGAGGGCTCCACGGGTTCAAAAATAACGGAATAATAGAGGTACTTACCTGGTCTGCACACCCTTTCTTGGGCATCTGGAGCGACCAAGCTCCGGGACCGCAAGCATGCGTCCTCGTCTCCCTCGTCCTCCTCCCGTGATCGATGCGGCGATCAAGCTTCCAGATGACATCTCAAAATACGAGATGATGCCACCATCTTCTTCAGGCGGGGTTTCGGGCCATGGCTCCGGGTCCGGGTCGATGCGATAGTCGAATTCCGTCAATTCGCCTTCGCGGCCTCCTGCAGCAGTGCCTCTTTTACTGTGAGGCGCTCTGAGGCGCTCTGAGGACTGTTTGCCGCTCGTACCTGGTCCGGACGTAGTCGGTTATCTCCTTTAACCGCTGAGACCGATTGGAGATGACCCGGACGTGGACCAGCTTCATGTCAAGATACTCCAGGTATCTGATATGCGGCCACGTACCGCCGCTGCTCCCGCTCCTGGATGCGAGGTCGTCCAGGTCGAAGATGCGCGACGAGCGCATCGGCTGGGGGCGAGGAGTAGCGGTCGGGAGGCGCACCGGCTCGGGTTGGCGCTGAGCGACCGTACGCTTCTTGTTCCGTTGGCCGGCTGTATCCTGAAATGACACCGGCGAATGTGTGCAGCGGCATTGTAGTCAATGCCGCGAGGATCTCGGGTCTGACAGTCGCGGCATGGGCAGACCAGAACAGTAGCAAGGCGGCGAGAGAGAGCGTGTATCCGCTCCGCTCCAATTCCCGTGAGCCGGGGAAAGGCTTCGCCGTTTTACTGACGCTCTTGTTGCGCAAGGGAGCGATCGAGCATTGGGTCTGCTATGCACCTTCTGCCTGTCACATCCCCGCAGAGCGTTGTGCAGTTGCACAAGAGGAGCGAGCAACAGAAAAGTGTGCGTGCATGTGTATGTATGTGTCGTAAGTTGCGCCGTGGCCATCGACCGACTCAGCCATTAAAGTCCCTCCCAAACCAGGCAGGCCACCGATACAACTCAGTGTCTTCGCTGGAAGGGGGCGAGTCTTGCACTGAAGGCCCAGGCTCCCGTGCCACCGTGCCACCTGACGCTCTAGCACCGGCGTGTAGGCGTAGGCACAGAAAACCAGGTAGAAGAGGGATAGTCGAGCGCGACGAGTAATTCACAGCCAGGGACACTTGATTGAGAGCGGTCGTGTCTGGTCTGCTCCGCGACGCCGAACGGGACGCCTGTCTTCCGGCATCACCATCGCAGTAGGCCGGCATAGGCCGGCCAAAGGGCGGGGGGGGGAGGGGGGAGGAGGCGGGGGAGGAGGACGAGGAGGACGAGCAGGACGCAACGTTGCTCGATGCTGGCTGGCAGTGACGCGGGAGCTCCAACACTACCGCTAAACAAAAGATCCTAAGACCCCATGAAAAAGGATGTCTTGTTCGGTTTGGGGCGGTAGTGTTTGGCCATTGCCGTTGTTGCTGGCGGGGGATGATGCAGGAGGGAAAGATTGACGGCAGCCATCTGGGAGCGGAGGGAAGGCTTATATACGCGTTTGGGAGGGATCGGGAGGAAATTCGATCACGTGTTCAGGAAGCACAAGTATATGCATGTTTTCCTGTTTTTTCTCGTATCGGACAAATCTGTACTCGTCTTGCGGTTTCGTGATTCTGGATTGCCCAACGTTGGTGCTGTCGGCGTCGTACTTGTACGCCGTTGACCAGCAAACCATTCACGGCGACACGGCATGAAGCGCCGATATCGCAGAAAAGAGGGGCTCGGCGACGGCGGACGAGGGCGGACGAAATTGAGAAAAACAGAAGGACGTGAAACGAGGCAATTGTTTTTTTTTTCTTGTTTTGGGTTGATTTGGTGCTCATGGGCCATGGCGACCTTGGTTGCTTCTGGGGGGGAGGAAGCTGACTGTTCCGTGACTTAGGTAATCAATGTCACACACTCCATACGCGGGAGTAAAGTAGATGACAAGGCTGAGGCGGAGGGTGTCCTGGCTGTCGTTAGTCATGGGAGTAATATTGATGGAGACTTGCTGTTTGACATGGATGAAATAAATCCAATGCCAATTATAAGTGTCGTGACTGGTGGCTTCGGTCAGTGTGTTTGTGCGGAAGCGCTTGCGCTAGTTCCCGTGGAAATGTGCCGGGGCAGTTTTGGGTTGAGGCTTGGGGGACCAAATGATCAAAAAGGGAAGGGATGATTCGAATTCCGGCCGAATGAATCTGCAGTATAGGAAATTCGAGGTATTATTGCATCATGATTTCCCCGCCAAGCGTTCTGCCTATCGCTGTCGTCGGATTAAGAGGTGTGTGTGTGTGCGTGCGTGCCTCGTCAGTGGCTGCGAGCTGGTGAGTGGACTTGGAATTGAAGTTGAAGGTGGTCGGTACAGGGCCTGAAGCGCCCCGAAAAGGACGCCTGAATTCCCGTCCACGGGCATCATCGTCCACTGAAGCCGCCACAGTTTGGGTCAGTGCCAGTGCCAGCCAGCACCACCAGCACCACCACCAGCAAAACCCGAGCCAGACAGTTTTGCTCACTTTAACTGCCCCCTCCCCCCGTTCCTCCCAGCTTCTTCCGGTTTTCCTCCCACATCTCTTGTTTTTCTTTGGACGGTTTCCTTCGTCTCCCTCGTCGCTTCTTTGCCGTTGGAATTCTGCAGGTGCGGCGTCTTTCGAGCGCCGCCATTCGAACGCTGTTGACCTTTGCTGTCGACTTATATCCACAACACGTCCGTTTGCTCATGGACCGATCACCAGCGGCCAGCGGCTGGCGGGACAGCAACAGCATGCTGCCAGCTGGTAATTCCTGACGAAAAACACGGCGAAAAGCGTGGGAAAAAAAATCTTCAACCCTCGACTCAACCACGGCCGCCCGCGATCTCAGGTGTGCTGGTGCTGCCCAGCGACGAAATCATCAAATGGCCGGGGTGCCCGCGCGAGTATCCGAACATTGGCGCTACGCTACCTTGCCTTTTTTGACCTTACGCTACTGCGCTGGCCGCCACGAGGCGTGCATACCTCTACCTACCTCCTGATTACAGGTACCTACAACCTCACCTGCCAAGTTGCTACCTCCTGTTACCAGGGCCCAGCCCACCACCATGGTCGACTTGTGTGGAGTGTGCCACTGCCACCCAAGCCCATTCATTCGGCGAGATGAGGCAAGAATCACTTCGGTCCATCTGTCTAGGTACTCTTACGGGCACCAATTTCACCGAGACTCGTGCCCAATATGCGAAAGTGTCACAAAAAATTGGTCCATCCACGGGCAGCCGGGTTGCTCTTCCCATGGGCCCTGTCCTGTGTGATACGAGACGGTCAGGGCCATGCGTGCTGCGAGCCCGTCGCACACCACCTGATTCGCGTCCTGAGATTCGAGTTTTACCTCGACCATTTCATCACGGAAGGGGAAGAAAAGAAACCTGCTGTTTCGCACCGCTTCATACTCCATTGCGGTGATAGCGGGGCGCGCTCTTTGGACAAGACTGCAGTGGCTCCTGTTATTATCGTCAGGGTCCAACGGGGCCGGTTGCGTGGGGGGTCAGTTGGTGACGACACGGATTGCCAAAGACTTATTACGCCGCGAGGTTTGATTGAATGCTCAAAGGAGCTGGATATCCCTTGACAGAAGGATTTCATGGCCCCCTTTGGCAATGTTTCAGCAATTCGCCCATCTTGGCACCAGCTGGTCGCGGGGATGATGCAACTAGGCCCAGCGGGCGTCCGTCCCACCACCACCCACCACATTTGGTTCTTTTTTTTTTTCTGGCTCGGCCGGGCCTATCTCGATCAGTTCTCCTGCAGAAAACGATAATGTGGGTAAGCCTTTATTTTCTCTTCGCTCGGGTCGTCAGACGTTGCAGCAATCGAATGGAGTGCTGCGTCTTGTGCGCTTTGAGCAGCGGGAACGGGCATCGAAGAGCTTTGCTGTTTGTGCTAACTTGTTGTTTGTTAATAGATGGCACCAGCCTCCCACGCTCTCCCTAACAGCTGTTTGCGGCTGGCTAACATGTCACGAGCCGGTGCTGTGATTGGTGGCATTCTCCCTCATGAGAGCCACATGTCTTCACGCTATACCCCATTTGGATGGTCACTGCGGAAAGCGACTTGTGGCCGAGCCAGCCAACTCAGCCCCCGTTCTCTTCCTAGGCCTTCTGCTACCTACCTACGTGGTGAAAGTGCAAGACAGAGCCGTGGCCAGCAACCATCGCTGACATCCACCTCAACGCGCCGTTAGCCTTGCCATTCATCTCGCCGCCCACGCTGCCACCACATCGGCACCGCTTTCTTGTGGGTAGACTTTGTCTCGTATGCTTGTTTACGATATCCTGCGCGTATTTTTATCGGTCCCCTGACGCCGGATTGTCGCGGCTGTGGTGCCTTGATCGCAAAGCGTTGTGGGCAACCTGCGACAGCGTCGCAAATTTTCAGTCTGCGGCCTGCATCCGGACCAGCCAGCAGCGCAAGCCCCCAGGGTTCAAGTTACACCCACTCTGTCATTTTTTTTTTTTCGTTCTCGCCCTTCGTTTATCATACGAACAGAAACGGGCCAACAGTGCCCAACAATAAACCGAGACCCCCCTGGTAAGGGCCTCGTGCTCCTTTCGCGACAAGTCGTTTTGCGCCTCCACCGTCAGAGCGCGCGCCCTTCACAGTGGCTCCCTCGCTGTCCTTTCTTGCAGAGCGCTGTAACTGGACACCTCCCTCCCAACCGCGACTGGTACCTCTGTGAGTGGACGATACTTTCATTTACGTGTGTTCTGGACCATTTTTTAAGTACCTCGGTACTTAATTTTGCCTCTCTCCCCACGTCGGTCGGCCTTGTCCAGCCAGTGTCTGTCTGTCTGTCTGTCTGTCTGTCTGTCTTTTTTTTTTGCTGGGCACAACTTGCCGTGACAGCAGTCAGCCAGTCACTTTCCTCCCGCTGAGAGGTTCTCTCTCCCCGTGGCCCACCCCCCCCCCCCCCAAACCCAAACCCAAAATTTACCCACCAAAAATTCACCCCCCCCATTGATTGGCTTCGCTGCGCCTGCATTCTCCCTCTCCGCCTGCCTGTCTACCCATTTTCCCACCCCGACACCTGCTCATTTCCTCCGCCAACCCGCGACGCGACTCGACGCTGTCCATCACCACCCTCCGTGCCGTGCGACCGGCCCCATCTCCATCCAACCTTGCGCCCTTCAATGGGTACTCGTTTTTCCATCCCTTAATTGCTGACTTTGTTTTGCGCAGCCCGTCGGCCCTGACGCCATGAGCGCCTGGATGAACGACCCTGTCCCTAACCACAGTGGCAACGGCTTCCCACACATGAACGACCCCAACGCTGCCACGGGCATGATGGATCCTTCCGCCTTCATGGCCAGCCCGGCCCAATTCAATCCTGCTCAGTTCGCCAACCAGCAGCAACCTCAACAGCAGCAGCCGCTCCAGCCGCCCCAACAGCAACAACCTCCCCAGCAACAAATGGCCGCCATGCAGCAGCAGAATGGCCCGATGCGCCACGCATCCCCCTCCGCCTTCCAGCAGAATCCTGCCTATCAAACAAATTCCGTCATCCCATCCAAGCGTCCTAGGCCGCGCGAAGATAGCGTCACCGGATCTCCTGGCCAGATGCAAGGCATGCTACCACCGTCGCGCTCCGAGACGCCCCAACAGCAAAACTTTCCCGGCATGCAGCAGGGCGGCGCTATGCCTCAGCAGACTCCGGGTCAATTCCCCCATCTACAGGCAAATGGTTCCGCCAATGCCACGCCGTCTCCCATCATGGGCAATCAAATGCGCCCAGGTAGCGTCCCTCAGAGGGTCGCTACTGCGTCTCCTCATCCCTTCTCTCCCGGCCCGCCGCAGCAGCAGCAGTTCGCATCGCAAGCATCGCCCGCCCCATCCGAACACGGTACGCCCCAGCCGAATCAATTCATGCAGAATGCGCCTCAAGGCTACAATCCCAATTTCGCGCCATCACCGTCGAATCCTCGTCCCTCGCCCAATCCCAACGCGATGGGTACGAACCAGATGATGCCGCAACACATGGCTCAAATGCCTCAGGGTATGAATCCGATGCAAGCCAACATGTATGCGCAAATGCAGCAGCAGCAGCAGCAGCAGCAGCAGCAACAACAAGGACAAGGACAAGGACAAGGGCAGCAACCTCCTGGGCAACAAGGACAGCAACGGCAAAATAGCCAAGGTCTGCAAGGCATGTCCGAGCAGCAGAAGATGGCCGCTTATCAAATGCGCCTTCAACAGCAACTTCAGGGTAACATGCAGATGCAAGCCCAGATGCAAGCCCAAGGTATGGGCCGCGGCATGATGCAAAAGCCCCAGATGGCAGCCATGCCTAACGGGCAGATGCCTCAAGGCGGCATGAGGCCTCAGCAGCGACCGATGGGTGGAATGAACCCCGAGCAATTCATGAAGAACTTGACCAATTTTATGAACGCGAAAGGTCTTCCCTTCGAGCCTACACCCATCGTTGGCGAGCGCACTATCAACCTCATGATGCTGTTCCAACTTGTATCCAGTAAGGGCGGGATAAAGGCCGTGACTGCTGCCAACGGCTGGGCTCATATCGCGCAAAATCTTGGTCTTCCTCCGCAGATCCCCAATGTTGTTGCGGCCTTGAGACAAGTATATGAACGAAACCTACAAAAGTTTGAAGAAGCCTGGATTGCGCAGCAACAAAAGAGTAGGATGATGGGGCAACCCCCCAACATGCCAAACCAGGGTACCCCCAAGCAAATGCAACCGGGACAACAGACACCGCAACAAATGACGCCTGGTCAAATGCCCCAGGGTCAGATGCCCCAGGGCCAGATGCCCCAGGGCCAGATGGCTCATGGCCAGATGGCACAGGGTCAGATGGCTCAGGGCCAGATGAATCCTGGACAAGCCCAAATGCAGCAGCAAATGCAACAGCAAATGCAACAGCAAATGCAACAGCAGATGCAGCAACATCCTCAGCAACAGCAGATGCATCATCAGCAACAACACCATCTCCAGCAACAGCAACAACAACAACAACAACAGATGCAACAACAGATGCAGCAGCATATGCAGCAGCAGCAACACCAACACCAGCAGCACCAACACCCACACCAACAGCAGCCGACCCCAATCAAGCCCGGCCAAGCACCTGTTAATGGATTTTCGACGCCTCAGCCCCAGCAACCGAGCATGATGATGGGTCACCAACGGAACAGTCTTTCCAAGAGCGTAGACCCAAATACTCCCGGCGACCCGTCTTTGCAGCCACCTGCGCACCACCGACAACCAAGCATGCACATTAGTCATCACGAGGGTCGTCCTGCGCCTCCTGTTACTGAAGTTCGCGCTCCACCCATGATGCAGAAGTCTGACGACTACAGTCCGTGTGCCCGAGAGTTGGCCACTTTTGGTGGCGTTGACCTGCACGCTGCCAACATACTGGGTACGGAGCTGGAGCGCTGGATGCCGACAGCCCCCACGGTCAACGAACTGGGCAACATTGATATTGCTGCCCTTACCCGGAGTCTGCAATGTGGAATGCATAGCGAAGTACGCCTCGCTTTGGACACACTGGCTACATTATCCAACTCGCCCAACCAAGTACACTTCCTGCAGCTGCGCTACTGCGATGACTTGGTTGATGCACTCATCGATTGTGGCGAAGAGCAGCTCGACATGCTTGTTGAACATACTGTGGAGGTTGCGGACGAAATCTCTCTGACGCCATACGAGGATGTAGTCCGTGCCTGTCGCATAGACAGGCTTGCTGTACGAGACTGCCCGGCGTACGGCACTGTAGAGTACGACCTCGACCGCGCCGTTGATAAACTGATTTGCGTCACTACGATTCTTCGCAATTTGTCGTTCCCGGGAGAGCAAAATGAGAACCACGCTGTGCTGGCTGACGAGATGGTGGTCAAGTTCCTGTGCTCGGTCATTCGTTACCTCGGCACCCGGACCATGTTGCTCCGCTCTCATACCAACACGTTGGATTTTATGAAGGATATCGTGGTTCTATTGTCTAACATTTCGGCGGCTATTGAGTTACCGGGTCGTGAACAGGCACTCTGCTTGCTCAGCTTTCTGCTCGCATTTGCGCCCTCGCCAGCTCCAACTGTCGTTGCCGGTTCGTTATTCTTCGCCCCATATGAACCGAGTGTGCAGCCTTATCTCCCACATGCCGTGGACTCCCTTGCCAAGCTGCTTGCGCGTGACGAGCCGAATCGCGGATTCTACAAGGCCATTTTCGGTCTTGATGCTGGTCAGAATTCGAGTAATGATACTCTGACTCGAACGTTTGCGCTCGCCATCTCCCCATTACCAGACAAGTCAATAGAGAGCATGCGACAGCCCAACTACCCATCTCTCATTGAGGTGCGCAAACCGTTCCTTATGCAGGGTCTCTTGGCTGCAGAGATTCTGGCGTCCCTTGCTCCTGGCTTCGAAAGCGGCATCGCGAAAGCATGGTTGTCATCTGGAGAAGGTCTGGCACAGAATCTGACAAAGCTAGTGCGCGAGCTGAGCCACATCTTTGAGCGCCAAGCGGCCCGTGGTCCCCGGGGTAGAGACCTCGAGCTTGTGTACATTGTTGTTGTGGCCGTAACATTATTACGGAGGCTGGCGGAGAAGGCTCGGGATCCCGGTCAACCGAGCATGTCGCTACCAAAGAGCGCTTTGCCATCCTCACAAGTGCTCATGGAGGCGCTGTCATTTACGTCGGCAGAATGGACGAAGGACGGCATGCTGCAGCAACTGTCATCCGTCGTCAACATGGCGCGGTAGGTCTGCACATGGTTGTATAATTACTTGCCTTTTGTAACCGCGTTGGCCCGAAGGGAGCTTTCGCCGTTGGGACAACTTGATCAGCTGGGAGTTTGGAGGTGCGTGTACGCGTCATGGGATAACGGCAGCCGCGGGATTTGATATTTGTATTCGGTTATCACTTTTGGTATTTGTGGTCTTTTTGGCATTCTCTTTCGGTCTTGTTTCATTCACCATCACTATTATTTCGCAAGCCAAGCTGCGTTGCCAAGCACAGCATGGTTATGATTTTTCGGGCAGCGAGGCGAGGAAGAGCGCCCTCTCCAAAAGAAGACGACGGAGGGGATGTTGGTTGTTGGCTGGGTAGAAGAGCTTGGGACTAGACGTCACTGTACAAAGGAGTAGCAGGCGCTAGATATATACCTATACCACACGTCTGGTTGACATAGCTTGAGCAAACAAAAGCAAATTATTGTTGAATGTAATTGTACAATTATCCGAGCTGTCTACGCTGATGCTATTTTTGTGATGAAACTAGATGGAATATGATACATGATGCACGAGACAGACATCACGCTGTCTTTCGTGATCGGTCTCCTGGGGGTTTAAAACCCTTTATCGAGCAGCCATTTTAGTGTCTGGGTAAGATAGTTGCCCTGTAATCGGCATGTTAGACGGAACACGGCCACATGAGCGTCCCGGGAAACGGGCGGGCCGGGGGGGGAGGGGGGG
>MWMN01000074.1:0-43214 GCA_002968875.1 Cordyceps cicadae | reverse complement strand
GCGCCGGGGGGGGGGGGGGGGGGGGGGGGGGGGGGGGGGGGTTGGCCCTTTTCTTCTCTCCCTCTCTCTCTCTCTCTCTCACCTGTAACTCGACGTGCTGGGTGGTAGGGTTGACGCGGATCCTGTCCGCGGCGACGGCCAGGTCGGCCTTGATGTCCTCGACGAGCCGGCGGCGGTCGCCGTGGACCTTCTTGACGAGGATGATCTCGCGGGTGCCGCCCGACCGGAGCGAGCGGTACACGGGCAGCTGGGCGGACGCGGTGCGCTGCACGAGGTAGCCGCGCGCGCGCGACTGCTCCTCGGGCGTCATGGCGGGCGGCGGCGTGGGAGGCCGGTCAAAGGAGCGCGGCGCGCGGCGCTGCTCGGCGCGGGTGGCGGCGGCGGCGGTCGCGGCCGTGGCGTAGTGGTGGTGATGGGAGGGCGGGAGGAGGAGGGATCGGGAGGACGACGGGGTCGCGAGGTGTCGAGGCGGGAGGGCGTGGGAGAGGGCGGCCCGGACGCAGGGGAGGGATTGCGATAGACGGGAGTTCATGGTGGCGGTGTTTGAGGCGAGTTGGAGAAGGAAACGATGTCGTGATGCTGCCAAGGGGGGGGGGTTGGTGGGTGTTGGTCGTCGATGGTGAGGGTAGGGTCGGTCCGCTCGTATGGTGATTAGATCAATGGTAAGGGGTATCTCGTTGGTTTTGGGGTCGCGTTGCAAGGTTGACTCGTTGTATTGACGCAACGAGTGTATTTGAAGCGCCAGTTTGACGCAATTCGTCGTTGATGCTATCTTCCTTCACAATTTGGCCGCCGTCGTCGGAAGCTCCAATGGAAACGCAGAAAAAGAAAAAGAATCACGTGATCCAGCTTCACATGAAGGCGGCTAAAGATCGGCTGAATGCCCCCACACTTGCACTTTTCCATGGATTTAGCGAAAAAATAACTAGCAGGACGCCAAAAATCTACCCCTCCAGCGGGAAGTGTGTGAGTCTTTGTCTTTGTGCGTGTGCGTTGGGAAGCCCTTGCAATTTTCGCGACGCCTTCATCCTCTCGACATTATTTTAGGCACCCCCCACCCCCGGCCAATTCCCTCCCCCTCCGCGACAACTCCAGGGTGCCGGATCCTCACGACTCGAAGGAACTCAACCTCCGCCTCCTTCTTCTTCTTCTTCTTCTCCTCTTGATCATACACACACAGCATATACACACCCACCATGGAGGACGTACTCAAAGCAGTCGCCGCCGACGGCACGTCCATCATGCCCAAGCTGGCGCCCCACCTGAGCCGGCATCTGCTTTTCCCTCTGATCCAGTTCGAGGGCGACAAGGCCGACGAGAAGGGCGACACGGAAGGCTTCAACCGCATCCTGGCCGGCAAGATTGCGCTGCTCGAGGACACCAACATGACCGACTACGTCGCCAACATGTACTGCGAGCTGCACGGCGTCGAGGAGCCGCCGGCCGAGTACGTCCGCAAGCGCGAGGCTGTCGTCGCCCAGCTGCAGCGATACGAGCAGGCCACGGCCACCATTGCCGACCTCCTGATGCAGGATGATGTCGTCAACGGGCTGCGTAGCGACAAGGTGGCCAACTTGGAGTTCCTCAAGAACCAGCACGGAGTAAGTGCGAAGCCACGGAAGGCGTGAGAAGTGAAGGGCAGGGCAAGAATGGGAAGAAGAAGGATCAAAGACGAACATCATCACTAACAGTCTCTCTCTCTCTCTCCTCCTCCTCCTCCCAGGTCACCCTCGAAATGGTCGACGCCCTCTACGACTTTGGCCAGTTCCAGTTCCGCTGCGGCCAGTACGGCCCGGCCGCCGACATGCTCTACCAGTTCCGTGTGCTCTCGACCGACAACGACAAGGTCTCGGCCTCTACGTGGGGCAAGCTTGCGTGCGAGATCCTCTCGGCCAACTGGGACTCGGCCGTCGACGAGCTCAAGAACGTGCGTGAGGGCATCGACACCAAGCTCTTCAGCAACCCGCGCGCGCAGCTCGACCACCGCGCCATGCTCCTGCACTGGGCGCTCTTCCCGCTCTTCAACCACGACGCCGCGCGCGAGCCCGTCCTCGACATGTTCTTCTCCGCCCCCTACATCAACACGGTCCAGACCGCCTGCCCCTGGATCCTGCGCTACCTCATCGCCGCCGTCATCACCTCACGCGGCCGCGGCGGCTCCTCCCGCGCCAACACCCCCAGCACCAGCACCCAGCAGAAGCAGCTCAAGGACGTCGTCCGCTACGTCCGCCAGGAGGCCTACGAGTACGCCGACCCCGTCACCCAGTTCATCGCCGCCCTGTACATTGCCCACGACTTTGACGCCGCCCGCGACGCCCTCCGCCGCGCCGAGGAGGTCTGCCGCGCCGACTTCTTCCTCGCCTCCTCGGCCGACGCCTTTGTCGATGCCGCCCGCCACCTCATCTGCGAGAGCTACTGCAAGATCTTCTCCCGCATGAACATCCGCGACCTCTCGGCCAAGCTCGGCCTCGACCCGGATGATGGTGAGAAGTGGATCGTCAACCTCATCCGCGAGACGCGCCTCGACGCCAAGATCGACTCCAAGGACGGCACCGTCATCATGAACCACCCCCCCAACAACGTCTACCAGCAGGTCATTGAGAAGACAAAGGGCGGCTTCTTCCGCACGCAAGTCCTCAACGCCGCCGTCTCGAAATAGAGAAACGCGGTTCTTGAGTTGTTGACTGCGCTGTTGGTTTTGGTCTTTTTTTTTTTTTGTTTTGTTTTGGTTCATTGGTTTCGAAACAAGTAATGAGTTGTCACGACTATTTCCACGCCAGGACTCCTTCTTCCCGTCTCTACATGAGATGGTCAGTCTCCACATCGGCTTCTGCACGAAGGCGAAGATGGAGAGAGAGAGAGATGACGTAAGGGGAAGGGGGGCCTTTTATTTTACGGCACTACCGCGCATGGAAAAACGAAAAGAAGCAGCAGACGCCGTCCGGACGGAGCGGGCTTTATTCATAAAAAGAAAAAGAGGCTGGCCACACCCCGCCCCGGAGGCCGCTGTCTTTGTTCCACCACATACACATACACACACGTCGGTTTCTTCCCCTCCCCCCCATGGTGATGCGGTTTTGCATTGCATGGCGTTTATTCGGGACAAGAGGAAAAAGAAACGGGGAAAAGAAAGGAGGACATGGTGAGAGAGGGAGGAGTGAGTGCATGAGAGGAATCTCTTCCAGCGAGCTGAAGTACTAGATTTTCGGGAGAGGCTACGATAGAGGGGGCAATTCCGCTAATCTGGGAAAACATGTTGTTTTTTATCCACGAGTCTTTTCAGTCTCCCAGATTAGCACAAAATACACGCCGAAAAAAAAAAGTTTGAACATGCACTGGGTATTTCCATCTGATGCACATGACAACGTGATTACTATTCCTCTGTGGATAGATAGATATATCATATGTGATACATGCAACACTCGTTGGAGATGTCTATCTATACTAGAATCGTTTCAATCTCATAAGCTCGTTTCATAATTCACCCCACGGAAAAAAAGACTCCTCAATACAGGATGCCACTGTAAAACGCCAAAGATCAGGTCAACACCCTGCTCTCTACTCGGCCTCCCTGGCTGCAAGCCACACCTTTCCCTTGAGGGCTTCAATGTCGCTATCTCTCATCCACCATACCGCGTCGTCACCATCGTCATCCTCATCGTCATCCTCATCGTCATCCTCCTCTAGCTCCTCCTCATCGGCATCGCCGTGCCGCAGCTTGGTCCGGATGGTGATGGTCTTCTGGCTGTCGTGCGAGGTGCTCGGATCCGCGCCCTTTCTGCTCCGCAGCAGCCTGTCGCGCGCCGAGCCCCATTCGAACAGCAGCCGGGCCCCCTCCAGCCGCTCCAGGTCGCCGCCTTCCTGGATGCCCCTTTCAAGCTCCATGCGCGCATCCACGGCGGAGCCAATCTCCGGATCCTCCTCGCCGCTCTCAAGCAGGGCCGCCTTCTCGGCGTAGCTGATGCTCTTGAGCCCCTCGAGGCTAAACAGCCACTCGAGCGGGTTCTTACCGTCGCCGTCTTTACCCAAGGCGCGGAGAGTAGAAGGGAAGCTGCCCTCGCGCGGTGGTCGCCGTCGGAGGTGCAGACTCTGTGTCTTGGAAAAGGCCTCGCGCAGCTTCTCGTCAGAAAAGTCAAGCTCAATGTCCCAGAACTGCGGTCCACAGTTGGTAGACAAGCTGGATATCTGATCGAGTGGCGGCAGCAAGCATGGCGTGGAGCGGTGCAGGAGCGCCTCCGTTGAGACATCCTGGCGCATCTTGATTTGCACCGGAACAGACACTGGTTGGCCGGTCAGGATATCCTTGGCCACGAGACAACGCTGTTCCGTCGCCAGCACCCAGAAGTGACGGAATGCTTGCAGATGCGATCTATTATCCATAACATTAGTCGGGAAGATGGGGTAGAAAGCAACCAGGAGCGCAGCAATGGCCATGTTGCTTGTACCGAACGTGACAGTGCCGCAGCCCAAGAACAAGGCTCCTATGGCCAGATGCGCCGCGAGGTGAGATCCGTATGGCGTGTCCGGGTCCGTTCGGCCGTGGAGGGCGCGGAGTCTGCGCAGCACAGGGATGTCGCCCGTTCCTGCCATGACGATGGCACACGACACGGCCAAGACATCTTGGCACATGCGTGCATTGGCTCTAGCAAGTTCTTCGTCATAGAGCGGCGCGGCATCTGGATGCTCTCTAGGCGTGCGGGGGATCACGGTGATGCGCGTGAACTCGTCGAGATAATGCAGGAGAAGGTCTCGCACTCGCGTCGAGGCGCTTCCAGAATAACGCAGGGCGATGGAGAAGCAGATTCCTGCCATGATGCTGAAGAATGGCAAGTCTGTCGACCGCAGCTTCGTGGTGCCGTGCAGTCTGTATCTGGCTCGGTAAGGTGCTGGTAGGCTTCGCTGGATCCAGGCAAAGGTAGGCTCAATCTTGGACCAGAGTATCAGGTTCTTGGCAACGGTCCGTAACAGCAGAATGTCAGGTCGAACATAGTCGAATTGGAGCACCGAGCTCGGGACATCAACCTTGCGGGCGACGATTTGATCTTCCGTCTTCATGAAGATGAGAGCAAGGGCAATGACAGCACCAGCAGCCGCCCGGTCAAGAACATGGACGATTTCGACCATCTTGGTCGATGTTGCATGCGTGATGAGCTTTTCGGTGAGTTTCATGTCATGTAACCCCTTCAAGTCGTTACCTTTTCCGAGATTTATGAACCCCAGCGCATAGCCAGCTGCAAGGCGATAGCATTCACTGCGAAGCGGTTCATCTTCTTCCTCATCCTCAGCATGTTCAATTTCCGAGAGCATAATCTCACTCATGCGGCGATGCTGACTATTGCAGTATACCAATCCAATGCCCATGATGCCTGTTGTCTGGGTGAGAGGGGATAGATTGAGCTCGGCAGCTCCGCGCGGTAGCATGCGCGTAGCATGAACCGAGAGCAGCCGAGTAATCAGGGAGTCCATCGTTCCAAGATATGAAGCAGCAAGGCCCAAGAGCAGCCCGATAGAAGTCATGGTATGCTTCGGCGTGAGGTACTTGAACGCAACCCACTTTGCAACGTCTTTGAGGTGGCCATTAAGGCCAAGTGCGAGCAAGAATCCAGCATGGCGGTTACTCAGCTCTTGTCCAGGCTTGTTGTAGAGAATCCAGGATGTATCAATGCCCTTGGCGTCGGGAGAAATGGCCAACCCGGCAGCCACTCCCTGATGAAAGAAGCCCCAGCAAACCTTCTCCTCTGTGAAGAGAGACTTGTCCACGCCAACCGTCACGTTGGCTGGCCTCACTATGCAATTGAGATTAAACCCTCCAATGTGAAGCTTTTGCGTAATCAAGGGGAATCGGAGACTGTAATACAGTAGTCCTCTTCCTGCTGGAATAGCAAGCGTACCAGTCGCGATTCTGGAGACAAGCTCCTTCTGCTTCTCCAGGTACTCGCTTTCTGGCCAATTTGGTTCCGGATTCAGTCGAACATGTCGAGACTTGTGTGTTGAGAGCAGGTCCTGCGCCTCATTTAGACGTCGATCCTCTTTGAACAGTGCCCGGATTACAGCTTGTCTTTCTATTCCGCTGCCCTCGTCGTAGCCAGGGGGTTCATCGTCTTCTACGCTGTGAGAGAGCAGTCGATAGTCCCATGAAGCAGCATGGGTAGGCGTCTGCATGGTTGGTTAGCTTGCACCTGTCAGTCAGACGCAGACTTTTCGATACATACCAAGAGGCTTGGGGGCGTTCGATTGATAGCCTTGTTAGGGGACAGCAGACTACTCATATCGCTTCTTTTGATCAACCTCAGCAGTTCATCAGGCCAGGCTTTAGGTGGGTGAGGCTGGCACAGCGCAATGGCATCCTGCAGAGGGACGAGGATAGCTTCGGGCAGGCTCTCGAGAATGGCGCCGGTGAAGCCTTGGGCCTGCATAGTCTCGACCATCTCTGTAGCTGTAGGGTTGACTTCTAGCGCATTGAAAAACCTTCTCAACATCATTGTGCGCGGTAATATCACGTCCCATCTCCCGTCACCTTCGCTGTCCTTGCCCGACATGTCAGCATTTTGGGAACATATGTCGACAGGGTTAGGGTAGCTCCCTTGCTGCGTAATTAGGCGACTTTGAACCCATTCAAGAACATTAGGCTTCACAGCGGGCTCGGGAATCGGGGGTGTCAAGTTCAGCTCGGAATCGAACTTTTCATTCACGACTTCCTGAATGCCCAGTTCGTAGATGGCTGCGAATCCGTACCACTTCAGCCAACGAGAGATTTGGCACAAGACGACTCGCAGATCCGTCCGCCCGGGAGAGACATATTCTGAAGTCATGATGTCAAGCCGCTCTTCCTCAAGAAGGAGGTGCAGTGCCATGAAAACGTCAGACACGGCTTTCCGTCGGCTCCCTTCTTCACGATGAAGTGAAGTGGGCATGTATCCAGAGGGCCCGAAAGCTGTAGTCCCCAAAGGTGATGCCATATATTCTCGTGCGAGTGCAATGTGTCTCGCGGAGAACCTGGGGTTCGATAGCTGGTCCGTATGTGCGCTCCAGCTTTCGGGACTAGAGTCAAGCGCCCATTGCCAGCCTCGATTCATCATCCACACGGGACATCCCAGTGAACTTGCTGTTTCGCCATTTTCAAGGGCCCTCCAATCATCAGATTCTCGAATAGACCCAAAGGAGCCAGATGCAGGCCGACGTTTCCGAACTGGCAAGCGAGTCGTCTGAATAGGCTTGCCTTCGACACGACCGAGATTCAATACCAACGAAAAGAGGAGGATAGTGACAGCAGACCATTCAATGTTGGCAAAGGACTCATCCTGGCCTCTCAGCCATTGAACGATATGCAGCCAGCCGCCATGGAGTCGTTCTCCGAGAGCGTCCTGTAGAATGTTCCGGCAGACGCTGAGGACATGGCGCACCTGTGGACAGGTCGGCTCGAGCTGAATCTGAAGTTGATGCAGCCTGCCGCCGACATCGACAACATCAACAACACCGTGTTGGCGAGAATGGCGCAAGCCCACAATGCTGCCATTTGTGAGATCAAAACTCTCGGATTTGCGCTGCTTCACGTCACGATCAACAACTCGCCCACGGTACTGCAGGTGCCTGGTGTCGTCAACAAAAACCAGGTCTGGTGATATTGTGGTGCGGTCACTCCAGGGAGCTTGCGTGGAAAGCTCAAGTCGACCGTCCATAGACTCGGATAATATCAGAATGACGGACTGGTCACCATCGACCAATTTACAAGAGTCAACTACATTTTGAGCTCTTCGAATCTCACCCGTTGCAATGGACAGGCTGTTGGGCGTGGCAGGACTGGTGAAGGAGGACTTGGGGTTCGATTGCCCACCCGGTTGCAAGACAATTTGTATAGTGATAATGTCCAGACGCTTTTCGTCGACGTCCTGGATGCCAATCAAAAGCTGGTTTCGATCATGGCCGTCGTGAGCATAAGCCGGGGCAGCCAGTACGAACACTTTGGTATGCTGCGGGGCATCACCAGCAGGCACTGTATAGTGCACATTGGATTTTGCCGATGGAATGTCAAAGATTTTGGTAAATCGAACATCATGTTGAAGTCCGTCGAGTTCGTGGTCGTCCAAGCCCATGTTGAGGAATCCCTCGTTGAGTCCCATATCTAGGGGTGCCTCGAGAAGACTACTGAGGCTTGGGCGGACTTGTTTACTGAAGCTGGAGCTGGAGCGGTGATTCGGCGCTGCGCGGGATTCTTGCTTCCGTGCAGGTTTGCTACCGACAGCTGATGGTTGTTCCGAGAAGACGGATCGCTCTTGGGACGCTGACAAGTCTGCGCGCGCAAGCATAGAGCTTAACCGGCGTGAACTGCGCCTCGTGATAGCCGCTCCATCTTTATCCTGTTTCTCGAGTGACGACACAAGATCCACCGGCTTTTCAATCTTTTCGCTTTTCCGTGGGCGTTTACCCGGTAGCGGCGCGCCAAAGCTGTCTCTCGTGCTGGGCTTTGCTGGTGTATTGGATTCCGCGAAAGACGGTGCCATAGAACTTCGCCGACGGGTAGCTAGATTCGTGGATGTAGGCTTTGATTTTTGTTGTTTTATGAAGGGGTCTTGATGTTCAAGGTACTTCAAACGCCAGACGTTGTAGCAATTCGTTGCCCTATTGAGGGTTACGGCGATGATGAAGCTTTCGTCAGCTTTTTGGAACGCTCTTCCACTCAGTTCGACTTGCTCGATATAGAGAAGCTCCTCGGCAGGATCGAGAAATGCCGTATTTCGAGGACCCGTCGTAGGTCCTCTGGTACTTTGTGCGTCCGGTTCCGTGACAACGAGGCCGATATCCAACAGCGGATCAGAAAGTGAAACCAGTCGCGGCCAGTGAGACTGGGTTTGGCCTATGGGACCATCGAACATGCTTTCCAAGGTATTGCTCAACCCCAAATTCAAGGCTTTCGGATTTCCAAGGCTCTGTACAGAGAAGTCTTGCGTGTGCAGGCTGTTGACCTCTGTCAATTGGGAGGAAAGGAAAGAATTGGGGATCACACGTGGAAATCTGAGAGTAGACGAATTGAGGTTCTCGGTTCTCTGTTTTCTTTGGATCAAAACACCCGATGGCCCGGCAAAGGCCGTCTCGACCTCAAAGGGCATATGGACAACATGGCTAGCTCCAGACAGGAAGTAGATGTGCGCCTGGGTGCTTAGAAAGACGACCAGGGCTTTCTCCATCCGAGGCTGTAGTCGCTGCGCCGTGCTCGTCGTTGATCCTTGTCGGTGGTGCGCCTTTGGGGCTACTTTATCGTCATCTGAGGCGGGGAAATATGCGAGGAGGGCTTTCGTGACGGGTTCCTTCTCGAGGTCGAAGTTGAAGATCTTGCGGAGAATACCGCCGCGACACCATAAAACAGCATTTTTGGTGATTAGCAGCTCGTCCTCACTTTTATCTGTACTCTCGCTCTTTCCAGATACAATGTCCCATTTGTAGGAGTCTGCGGGTGGGTTCAGGGGCAACAACTGCTCGTCAATGGCGTAGTGCAGGCCTGAGGGCTGGTGAAGCCCCAGAGACTTGACAGAAGCCATGACGCCGGCTCGCCATCAGCGATAGCGGGTTCGGGACTAAAATCTGCAGGTTGGGAGTCTCTTGAAAAGGAATTCCAGTATCATGAGTCCGGCATGACTTGTTGTGTTTGCGGTGGCCGGCCCGGTAATGTTGGCGTCGGTGTGTTTGTCGATGGCAAAACTTTAGCGGAAGCCGCGTAGAAGACGCGCTTTGAAGGGAAGCTATAACTAACTACCTGCATGTAACAATGTCTTGGTGGGCTGGTTATAACAATTAATTAGCGGGCAGGCGGGAGAGCTTACAGTGAGTGGTAGGGGTCCGGTCCGCTGTGGTCGGTTGTGGCTGATGATTGTGGCGCGTGACGTCTTGCCGTCCGACAGGTCAAGGCATCGTCGGAATTCAAGCTTCTCAACAGCTCCAAGCTCCCATCCCTCAACGCCATCTCTCCGGTGGCACAATCGACTGCAATATCATTCATCTCGCCCCCAACTATGGTCATTCTGTAGCGAAAACATGACAGACCAAGCTCAGGAGCTTGGTAGCGACACCAAGCAGGAACATGTCGCAGCACCTCAACGAACCGACCACCATTCAGATCAAGTCACCTCGGCTATAGAAACCACCCAAACAACCTTCGACCCTGCGCAAAATAAAGCAACTGAAACTAGCGGCAGCAAAGGAGAATCAGACGCTGTTGGCAAGAACAGCAATGATCCAGTCGGCGATATCGATCACAATCACGACCAGGAGCACAACAAGGACGGCGATGGTGGAGGTGAAGAGGGTGACGATGACGAGAATGAGGATGAAGACGACGACGACGAAAGCGATGATGATGATGAAGAGTCAGAAGACGACGAAGACGACGAGCCCTCGCTCAAGATCTCGAGGCTCACACCACATTTGAACGCCGTCTATCGCAACGGTGACGCAACCAGCGCATTTCTTGTCGCCGGCGATAAGATGGTCAGATTTCAACCCACAGTCGTTTTTGTACACCATCTAACAATATCCAGATTATTGGTACGCACAATGGCAACATTGTAAGGCGCATCCTTTTTTTTTTTTCCTTTTTTTTCCATATCATCTTCAACTAACTAATTGACCAAGCACGTTCTCCAACTCCCCACCTTCCAACCACTCCGAGTATACCACGCCCACTCTGCCTCTGTGACATCCATATCAATATCACCGTACCCTCCGCCTCTGCCTTCAGAGCAATCGCCAATCCCAGTACCATCTCCGAATCAACCCAACCAGCCAAGATCCCAGGATAATTCCCCAGCCGCCGTTTCAAAACGATCCAGGGAACCCGTGCAGATACCAAAGATCCCATCCAACGACATACACATTGCGACCTCGTCCATGGATGGAAATGTCTGCGTACAATCGTTGATCGATATGAAGGACGTCCAACTACGAAACTTTGGTCGTCCTGTCCAGAGCGTGGCTTTGTCGCCAGAGTTCAAATCAGACCGTTCCTACATCTCGGGTGGCTTGGCTGGGCAGCTTATTCTCACCTCTGGGGGTGGACCTGGTCGCAGTACTTCAACCACGATTGGGACGGCGGCAGCGACCGCATCAGGATGGCTGGGAAGCATGGGCCTGGGATCCAACACTGGAAAAGACACGGTCCTGCATTCGGGAGAGGGCACGATTAATACCGTTAAATGGTCTCTCTCTGGAAAGTATGTCGTCTGGCTGAACGAGCAAGGAATCAAAATCATGCGCTCCAAATTGCACCACGAAACCGCCGAAAGCGATGACGCTTGGAAACGAGTAGGACACATCGATAGGCCGCAAACTGAGGAATGGGACACCATGGCCAGTGTCTGGAAAGGTCGTGCTGAGTGGATTGACGAAAAGGCCATTGAAAGCGATGAGGCTATTGATCCTCAACAGGACGGCGTATCTGCAACTCCAGCTGCAGACAGATTAAAGGGTCAATCCGGCGTACAAAAACCTGCGATGGAGCGCTTACTTGTTGGGTGGGGAGCAATGATATGGATTATCAATGTCCATCCAGACGGTTCTACGACGAAAAGCGCTGGAAACAAGGCCGTTGGTCGCGCCGAGATTGCCAAAATGTAAGTGTTTTGCAAGCAAGCAAACTACGCCATTACTTGAACTAACACACCAAGTTTGCGAATTGATTGCATAATTTCTGGAATCTCGCTTTACACGTCCAGTCTTCTCCTTGTCCTTGCATTCTCTCCACCGGCAGACGGACAAGATGAAAAAGAAGAAGCGGCTCAGCGTCATCGCCACCAAGGCTCTACAAGCTCTGCAAAGAGTGAGCCTTCAGGCGGAGTCAGAAAACGTCAAAATAACCTCCCGCCAGAGCTCCGGCTTATTGATCTCGTATCGCAAGCCGAGGTTGATAAGGAGGAGCTTGTTGTGAGCCGTTACGAGCGTCTCTTCTCGGCCGACTATCACCTCAGCGTCTTGCCTGCGCAGCGCTGCGAGCGTAGTAGCGTCCAAAGGAGCATTGGAAACCATTGCCGGACTCGGAAGCGAGATGTGGAACGCCGCGATCAACCCACGGGCTCTTTTCAGCTCCGGAGCCAGTATTCGAAGCAGGGACAGTGGAGATGACTTTGCTCCCGGCTCTAGAACAGCCAGTACCAGTGGAACAATACGCGGCGGTCTGGCCAGACCAGGGCCGCTTCCAGTGCATCCCAGTTTGAGCAAGCCAGGGGCCAAGATCTTTATCCATAGCCCTTATGACTGCATATTGGCAACCAAAAGAGATCTTGGTGACCATCTTGCATGGTTGTTGGAGCACGAGCAGTATAGCAGAGCATGGGAACTTTTGGATGAGAATCCGGAGATATTAGCAGACAAGGCAGGTGACTTTGTGTCAACGCCTGCGCCTGGGCAAGCTCTTGCTGAGCTATTCGAGGACGAATCTGTGGCAGATTCTATTTCGAGAAACGCTGCAAGTGTAGCGGACAAGGAGAAGCAGCGGATAGGGGAGCTTTGGGTCAAGGAGCTGATCGATGACGGACAATGGGATGTGGCAGCAGAAGTTTGCAGCAGGGTTTTGCATTCTCCTGATCGCTGGGAGAAGTGGGTGTGGACGTTTGCCGGGGCGAAGAAGTTTGACGAGATCACAAACTATATTCCCTCGGCGCCGATGCATCCGCCTATTCCAACCACCGTGTACGAAGTTGTCCTCGGACACTACATTCACAACGACAAGCCCCGGTTCCGAGACTTGCTCGACCTGTGGTCCCCGGAACTGTTCGACATCAAGACAGTTACAACAGCCCTCGAGAACCAGCTCAAGTTCAGAGACGTACGTCAGGATAGTATTGACGATGGCGAGAAAGGCAGAGATTGGCGCATTGTTCATCAGGGTCTCGCCAGACTGTATGAAACTGGGGGGCGTCAGCGGGAGGCCCTCAAGTGCTATATCAAGCTCCAAGACGCGGATTCTGCGTTTCGTCTTATTCGAGATAACCACCTCGCGGAGGCCGTGGCGGACGACATCCCGGGCTTCATCAGCCTGCGTGTTCCTGCTGGCGGTGTCGACCGAATGACCAAGAAGGATTTGGCCAATGCAACGTCAGACGCCATCACCCTACTCGTGGATGAGGCACAGCACGGCCTGGTTGGTCCCAGGCAAGTTGTAGAGCAGCTTCAAGCGAAGAAACTCCGTCTGTATCTGTTCTTCTATCTGCGCGGACTGTGGCACGGAGACGGCGTGAAGGAACATGGCGGGGAGAATCGCGACCACTTGGTCCTGGAAAGCCGGGCGCTGGTAGACGACTTTGCTGATCTGGTTGTCACACTCTTCGCCACGTACGAAAGAAGCCTCCTGATGGACTTTCTGAAGACTTCGACGGCGTACACATTTGACAAGGTGAGCAAACTTGAGCTGTTACCAAGCCACGGCCGACTAACTAGTATCAGGCTGTCGAGGAATGCGAGCAACACAAGTACTACGACGAGCTGGTATTTCTATACTCAAAGACGGGCCAGATGAAGCGTGCGCTCTATCTCATCATTGATCGACTACGCAACGTGGAAAAGGCAATCGATTTTGTCAAGGAGCAAGACGACCCGGATCTATGGAATGACTTGCTTGATTATAGTATGGACAAACCAAGCTTCATCCGAGCGCTTCTTGAGCAAGTCGGTACAGCAATCAACCCGATTGCCCTGGTACGACGCATCCCCGAGGGGCTGGAGATTGAAGGGCTCCGAGAGGGTCTCACGCACATGATGAAGGAGCACGAACTTCAGCACAGCATCAGCTCCGGGGCAGCAACAGTCATGCGTAGCGAAGTTGGACTGAAACAAAGAGAGCTGCGCGCGGGACAGCGCCGCGGTGTGAAGTTCGAGCCGGCCGCGTTGCCGGTGAACAAACCCAAGGCCGCAGGCCAGAAACCGGGCGACGGCGATGGCCAGCCAGACGCTGCAAAGGGGGACAAGATGGCCAAGGCGGCCAAGCCAGGTCATTGTGCCGGCTGCGGGGAGGCATTTACCGAGTACGAGATGGAAACGCTGGTGGGCTACGCGTGCGGCCACGTCTACCACGTCAGCCACCTGATGGAGATGATGCATGGTGGTGGCAAGGTGGACATTGATATCGGTGGCGATGGTCAGGCAAGCGGTCGCTACTTGGTGGGCATGAAGGTGATGAAGGCGAGGCTACTGCGCGACAAGATGCAGGGAGGATGTCCTGTTTGTCATTGAGCCAGATGAACAGATGAACAGTCTGGTTGGAGTATCCAAGGAAGTGGCGATGAGCCGTCGTGAGCCGCCAGTTCTCGGCATTGAAGATTTGGGAATGTGTTGGGTGTGTTGAATGGGGTAGCAAGATGGTCTTTGCGCAGTTGTTTTATTCAAGATACCGGGCTGACACGGCCGTTGTATGTATACTAGCATATAGATACCAATCGATTCTGAGCGTCATTATGTATTCCAACAAGCAGCACTTCCTGACCCTGGAACGGGGAGACTGGGGTAGATTCTCAATTCGAATGACCAATACTGTCTGTCTATCTACTTTTGTACTATTCCTGAGTGCGCAATTCGTTTTTCATTTCATGCAAACCAGAATCCATGTCGTGTTCACTTTCCGCGGTTCGATATCGGCAACGAGCAACAAGGTCGCCCAAGAGCCGCACAACCACTCAATCACCCGCCTCCGCCTCGCCTTGGCACATATTAAGATCCCTGCCGGCTGCTTTTCTGGCACCGCACCGAAAAAAAAAAGGAAGAGAGAATTCCCACTTTTGAAAAAAGTCGAACCAAATCAAGCAAAGCATCTGACCGGCACGGGCCGAGCGGGCGAGCGGCCTTCCTCTTCTATCTAGACAGCAACGGCCGCAGCAACGGCCGCAGCCACGAGGACGTTGGCGATGATGACGACGGGAGCTCCGACGACGGCCGCGCCGGTGGGCACGTCCGGGATCTTGGAGGTGGACGTGGCCGCCTCCTCCTCCGCGGTGGTGGTGGTGGTGGTGGTGGCGGACTCCTCGGGGCCCGGGGTGGCCGTGCTCTCGGTGTTGGTGCTGGTGGGAGCCGCAGGGACGGAGGAGGAGGAGGAGGAGGAGGAGGAGGAGGTATCGCTGCCGCCGTAGCTCGGGGTGGGAAGCTCGGAGGGGGGGGCGCTGCCGGTGGGAGCCGGGGGGACGCCGCCGGTGGAGAGCGAGGTGTGGCACTGGGTGCTGTGGACGATGGAGCAGTGGTTGACGGAGTAGATCATGGTTCCTGTGGCGGGGTTGGGCGTGTCAGACAGATGAAGGTGGAAAATAATGGAGTTGGATGGGAAAGGGAAGACATCTCTTACCGTCAATGGTGGTGCTGCCGAGCTCCTGGGGACCAATGGTCTCGGTGTACTGGCCATCCGCTGCGAGGAGGCTCTTTGTCAGTCCCAGCAAGAGCAGCGGGTTGTCCCAGACTCTTTTTCTTGGTGTAGTACTTACAGAGAGCGGCGTTGGTGAGAGCCGGTCCAACGACGGCGAGCAAAGCAGCGAGGTTGCAAAGACGAGGCATCGTGGGTGTGATTGTAGTAGGTGCGGATGTCTGTAGGTCAACTTGGTGATCTTGATTCTCGTCAGCAAAAGGAAGCCACAATAGCGATGAGGAAACAACACTCACTCGAGGGGATATCCTGGAAGATACTTTTTTCAGCTTCTTGATGATTGAAGAGGCAAGATTCTCTGGTAAAGGAGGAAGAAATGTGCAAGTGTATTGTTATTCCTAGAAGTGGTGAGGTTGGGTGGCTGAGGCTCAGAAGACGTTCACTTTTGCTTGGCCCGCACCGCCAGGGCAACAAACAGGGGAAAAGAATCAGTAACTGCAAGATCCCTTACGCACAAGCCACGTCGGTTCTCGATTCCAAAACAATAAACAATGGCCCGTTTGCCACATCACCCCTCGGGGCGTGAAAGGGGGGGGGCTGGGTTCTTGTTCTCTCGCGTCCCTCGTCCGTTTGCTGTTGACAGCTGTTGCCCCCGTTATCCATCGGTCCGTGAATATCTAAGGATCGGGTAAATCACAGCTGAGTAGTAGAGAGGCTTAGATGCGAGGTACGACCAGGCAGAAAGGGGAGAGGGGGGGGGTTAGATATCGACGACTACTATGAGTTTGCTCTGTGTAAGTCGTAGGTGGCACAACCCAATGTCCTCCTTGGGCAACAAGGCCGTGAGAAATATTTGCTCAGTTTGATTTCTTTCGCAACCCAAGCTCTCATTCCCTCTACTAATATATATAGACTGAATCTTGATATCGATGCGCCGGAATCTACTCCTCATCCTCGTCACCATTCAGCATCCTCTTCCCGCTACGTCGCACATGGCTGGTCGCGTTATGAAACGGAGCCACACAAATTTGTGAGAGACACGTAGGACAGCCCTGATCAAGTTGCATCGCCGAGGAGGAGAGACTGTGTGTCTAAAATTCGGTAAATTTAAAAAGAAGCATCTGTGGACACGACCAGTCCAGCTGGACAAGGGCCATGTTGCTTACTCGGCTTATAGCCGCGCTAACGATGCACAACAAGCGACACCAAAAGAATACAAAAAAAGGAATAAAAAAAAGAGACACAAAAATAGATACAGACAGCAAAAAAGAAACTTGCTCCCGATTGTTGGACAAACGGGGAATCGAACCCCGGACCACTCCCAATCGAATAACCGATGCTAAGGGAGTATTATACCACTAAACCATTCGCCCGCAAACGTGTGAAAGCAAAGCTTCTGGATGGACAAACGGGGAATCGAACCCCGGACCACTCCCAGATAAGCGAATCTGGCGCCCAGGCTCTTGGAAGAGAACAAGGCTCGAGATGCTAAGGGAGTATTATACCACTAAACCATTCGCCCATTGGTTGGTGCTGTCGGGCTTCGTTATTAAGTTATTTACAGCCTGTGCAGGGCTAGGGCTGGGCTTTGGTGGAACTTGGGTGGAAATTTCGGTGGAGAGGGTGGATGGAAAAGGTGACGACTGGAGCCTTGTAAACTTTGTCAGACGCCGTGATATGTCTATGTATGAGTGAGCGGGGTGGTATGTCGGAACAGGGACGCGACATCAGACCGTCCTCGTAGGTTAGTAGTAATAGATATGTACAGGGTATCCGCAGATACAACGGCACTACCACGACGAGAACAGCATATCCTTCACGTTGCAAACAAAGATACCAATAAGTAACGAATCTTGCATAAAAAAGCGTCGGGGTATATTCAGCGCAACTCATGTAACAATGCGAAAAAGACTAAATCCAAAAACCATAGCGGCATAGCAACATGATCATTAACATCAACATTATAAACATAAACATCAATAACATCATCATAATCACCCCCCGTCATCCAAAAGTAAGGGCCACAATCGTCATAAAACCCACGTATATTCCCAACGCCACCGCACCATCCACCGGGCTCGCCCGCCCGGCCAGCATTTCGTACGCACCAGACTGCATGCCCACCACGGCCAGGCCCAGACCGACGAGCATCACCACCGTCATCCGGCTCGCAAACCCGACAATGACAGGGAAGCTAAGGATCGGGAGGATGACGGCCATGCAAATGCCCATCATCATGTGCCGCAGCATGACCAGACTCAGCGGCCGCGGACGCCTACCCATACTACCGTTCCCGACGGCACCGTTCCCGACGGCAGCACCTATAGCAGTACTCGAGCCGTTCGTTGTGGTTGTAGCGCCACCACCCCGCGCCGTTGTAGCCGTCGCAGCTTCGCGCGCCTGCTCCAGCGCGCCTTTAACAGTCATAGGGTTGGGTGCCGCCGGGGCTTCGAGCAGTCGCGGCGTGCGTACGGCCGGTGTGTGGTTGTCGCTCATGCTCTCCATGTCAAGATAGTACGGCGGGTCGGCCAGGCACATCAGGTCACTCCCCTTGTCCAGGAAGCGAGCCTCGTTGGGGACGATGGGTACGTTGGCCGCTAGGAAAGACCTGTAGTCGTGAATTTCCTCTGGCAGTGCGTCTCTAAACTTGCAGACCTTCTTGTACATGTCAAGCTGCGTGGCTGTCAAGGTACTGTTAGCGAGGCAAAGGGGGGCTGGTGAACGTTTAGTAGCGCTGGCTTACAGTACTGCAGTAGCTTGTTGGAAGCGTGGTCTCTGATTTGTCTCCGAGTTGCCGTCACTTCGTTTGGCTCTGACTCGTCGAGCCGCCGAGAGGCGGGAAGGAATCCGTCTCCGTATCTACGGTTCTCGCTGTCCAGGTCGTCAAGCTGGTTCATCTTTTCTTCGAGGGCTGTAATCTCATCACTAAGATCTACCAAAATGCGATGTCGAAGCTCTTTGAATCGCCGGTATATGGGTGGTACGGGAAAATCCGACTCGGACCCCTCAGCAATTCGAGACGCCAGGAGCTCATAACCGGTCATCAGGCGAGCTTCGAGGCGAGCCATTTGACCTTTTGGAGACATTATTGGCGGCCGAGTCATTCCAAATGGCGGAGGAGACATTGGTGGCATAGGAGGAATCGGCGGCACCGTCATCGGCATCGGCATCATCCCCGGTGGATAAAAGGGCCGGTAAGGCGGCGGCATGGGCATGCCTCCGCCGAAAGCGGGTTGGGGATGCGCCCACGGTCCCATGGGACTCTGGAATGGATGAGACTGGGGCGGGGGGCTTCCGGTAAATCGCATAGTAGGAGGCCTTCCTGCCTCGGAAGTGTGAGTATCCTCATCGGCCTTGTGCTCCGCAGCGCGTGGCTTTGGTGATGGGTCCTTGGTCTCTGCCGAAGCAGAAGTAGCAGCAGCATCCGGTTTTGGAGCATGCTCGTCTTTACCTGAAGCATCAGATGTCTCTTTTGACTCCTCTTTCAGGGCTGGTTCTTCCGTGGCTGGTTCTTCCATGACTGGTTTTTTGGGGGGCGCCGTTTCCTCACTGGTCGCCTGGGAAGGCTGCTCCCCGACATGATTGGCCTCGAGAGCGGCGCGGGGCTCTCCTCCAGTATGGGCATAAAACTCTGGAGATACTTCTCTGGCAGAAGAGCCCATTCCAGGGATTGAGGCGTGAGAAATCCGGTGAAGGTGGTCCCCGGCGTCCATTACGTCCTCCATGGTTACGGCACGGGCGTGCCTCCGGCGGGACGAAGGTGCTCGGCTGAGTGAACTTCTTTTACCACTGGATGACCCAGCCTTGGATGCCATGGATCCCAGGGACCTGTTAAATTTCATATATGGTGAGTGGTTCCGAGAAGTTATACCGGCTGGTAGAGAGAGAATCTATGTGCGGCCTGTGTGGTGGTATACCAGAAAGAATTCTTGGGCGAGGACACAAGCCGGTTTCAAAACGGGGAGCCTTGATGAAGGATAGAAAAGAGAAGAAGAGGGAGGTAGCAATAAGAAAAGAGACAAGGAAGAAAGCTGCCCAGAGGTTGGACCTGGCAGTGTAATAAAAGCAAGTTTGTCGCTTGGCCGTAGCACCAGCCGCTGCAACCACTATGCCTACCTCCGGCGGCTCACGTGGGCTATCTGTGGTTCACGGGGGCGCATATGATGCAAGGCAGAGTTGAAGGTGGCTGTATGCCTGGGGGCAGCGTGTTGAATAGAAGGGCGCAGTGAGGAACAGTTTCGACATGAGAGATGTTGAGGACTTGTATTGCATTGCGCGGCGGTTCGTTTCGATGAGAGTTTTGGAGAGCGGACGCGGACAGTCGTTTTTATTGGCAGCACGTTTGGAATGGAGGGGTAACGGCGGCAGCGGCAATAAAAAGGCAGACAGGATGTTGTGGTGAGTGGTAGATGGTAGAGCGGCGGCATAGGGCGACGAAATAGTGAGTGTGCCACTATATATATATGTATATATGCAGGTCGCACAGTGGTGAGTCTGGCTTCTTTCTTTCTTTCTTGTCAGCTCTGGCTGGCGCTGGTTGGTCAGGCTGGCATGGAATGGCAGGGCATGGCGTGGCCTGGTGTTGAGAGCAGGCGACAAGGAGAGAAGTCCGAGTCGTCATCGTGGTGGCCACGGCAGCGGCAGCGTCTGCCTAGTTGATGCCCAACTATAAAAAGAACAATGTGTCACGTCAGGGGTAGAAATTTTCCGAGGGGGATGAGGAGGAGGGATGATGGAGCAAAGCTGACGGAAAATTTTTCAGCGGGTGAATTTGTGTCGATGTTTGTTTGTTTGCGAGGGGAGGGGAGGGGAGGGGATGGGAGGGGAGGGGGTGATGGGTTGTAGATGATGCAGCACCGTTTGATGGCACGACATGGCTGCTTGCTGCTTGCTGCCAACGGCTGCTGGTGCTTGGTGCTTCTGCTGGTGCTTCTGCTGGTGATTCTGCTGGAGATTCTGCTGTCGCCTCCATCAACTTCCAACTAATCAGATAACGACAAAGGTAACAAGGTCCCCTCCGGCACTTGCCCACTTTCTGGTAGAGGCCCACCACAGCTTTTTCTTGCATCACCACTTATCCCAGCCTACCTAACTAGTTTGCACCTACACAACAGTCCTGCACATCCTGTACCTCACTTGCTCAACCTTCACTTCCACCACTCCCGCCACTCATCCTCCCTCCCTCCGCTGCCGCCTCGCCATCCCTTCCATTGGCCCTCGACTCTCCATCCTGCAAGCCTCAATTACCCCTCGTGTTTCGGAATTTCAAGGAAGCTAGCCAAGGCCCTGCAAGTCACCCAAGCCCGCCCACCACTTGGGGGTACAACCGGCAACCCAACCCAGAGTCTTGGGTCCCTTTCAGCCCGTCTCCTCTGTCCAATCCCGTCGCGCATCAAATTTTTTGCGCACATTCTCTGTGAATCATTCTCTCGATTACCCCTCTCGCCGACCTCGGAGTCGAGCAAAACACGTCATCCTCGGCCACAAGTCCTGCTCTCCGTCCCACCCTTCGCCCAATGCCGCGCCAAACAGTCACAGACTTGAGCAGGTATCTGCTCGCCGGTCGCCTCTCGCCACACGGTTGCTTGAAAGCTGCCCCCCCTACAGTAGTAACACGCCCGCTTCTCGTCCGATCTACTACAATACCCTCTCCCACCACCGCGACAGCGCATCGAGTCAGACACCTCCACGGCGCACCACATGCCGTCGCGACACCTACACCCGATCTTGCCCACCCCAACTTCCGCAAGAAGCTCAAAGACGAGGCCAGGCTTGCCAAGAAGCAGCGCAAGAACAAGTCCAAGTCGGACAACCAGACCGTCGACGGCTGGGAGCTCACCGTCGGCATCGAGATCCACGCCCAGCTCAACAGCCCGCGTAAGCTCTTCTCGCCCGCCATTACCTCCTTCAACGACGACCCCAACAGTCATGTAGCGCTCTTTGACATTGCCATGCCCGGGAGCCAGCCACGTTTTCAAAAGGAAACCCTGATTCCTGCTCTCCGTGCTGCCCTCTCCCTCAATTGCGAGATCCAGGAGCTCAGTCGCTTCGACCGAAAACACTACTTTTGGTGGGATCAGCCCTCTGGTTACCAGATCACCCAGTACTATCAACCCTTTGCCAAGAATGGTCACATTACCTTGCTGGCTAGAGACGGGATTGCGGCCGAGGACGGCCAAGGTGTGACGGTCCGCATCAAGCAAGTTCAGCTTGAGCAAGATACAGCCAAGACCCTGGCCCAAGTGGGCAACATTCAGTGGCTAGACTTTAACCGCGTCGGCGTGCCTCTGATCGAAATCATTACGGAGCCCGAGATGCATCATCCCAGAACAGCCGCCGTGTTTGTACGAAAAATTCAGCTTCTTTTGAACACGGTAGACGCTTGCGTATCAGGTATGGAAACTGGCGGCATGCGTGCCGATGTCAACGTTTCAGTTCGCAGAACTGGAGACCCAAACATCCCACTGGGAACACGGACGGAAATCAAGAACCTGAGTACCGTCAAGTCTGTCGAAGATGCCATCATCGCCGAGAGAGATCGACAGATCCGCGAGCTTGAATCTGGCGGCGTCATTGCTAGTGAAACACGAGGCTGGGCTGTCGGCTCGACAGAGACACGTAGGCTGCGAGGCAAGGAGGGCGAGGTCGACTACCGCTATATGCCAGATCCTGACATTGAACCGCTCGTCATTGGAAAGGACCTGGTCCAGCATCTACAAGAATCACTTGCCATACTTCCCGATAAGGAGCTCGATAGCCTGGTGGCTGACTACGGTCTCACTGCCAAGGATGCGCTCTCACTGATTACGCTGGACAACGGTGCTCGGGTCCAGTACTTTTACCGTGTTCTCGACATTCTCGGTGAGAGCCTGGAAAGTTCAGGCACCAAGCCTGACTTGAAGAGCTATGCGACTCTGGTTGGTAACTGGGTCATTCACGAGTTCGGTCGTCTCACAACCTCCAAGGCCGGCCCGCTAGCGTCGGGCGAGCTTAATTTTTCACAAGACGGCGAGTGTACTCAAGTTCCAGCCTTGCTTCTCTCCCAGCTCCTCCAGCATCTCTACCAGAAGCAAATTACCGGAAAGGTGGCCAAGGAACTCCTCGTGGCGATTCACCTAGGGGAGATGGGGGACGGCGACGTGTCGTCGGCCATTGACACACATAATTTGTGGTTCCACGAGCTGTCACAGGACGAGTACGTAGCCATTGCTGAGGAGGCGATGCAGGGCGAGGACAAGGTCTTGCAAGAGTTTGTCCACTATGAAAAATTTCCGCAGGGCAAGCTCATGTGGCTGGTAGGCAAGATGATGCGGCTAGGTCCGACAGAGAGGATAGACCCGTCCACGGCGGAGAGCGTGATGCGGGCCAAAGTTGATGGCCTGCGTGCTGACTGAATTTTTATATAATTCACGGGTTGTATATATGCAGCAAGGCCGGCTTATAGACGTCGCGGCACTGTAGATGGAAAAAGACGGCGACGGTGGCCTTGCCAAGCACACTACTGTAATATAGTAAAAATGCCCATCTAATAAGATTGTCTCAACAGCGATAATGAGCAAGTCAAGCAACGAGCTTGGCCATAATGATAATGCGAGACTCGTAGCCATGCCTGTAAGTAGACAGCCGAGGACCTGCAACGTCAGCTGGCCGCTTGGACGACGCACCGAGCAGGTTGTGGTGGATGACTTGAGTTGTTGGTCAGATCATCATTAGTCATAGAATCAAAAAAAAAAAAAAAAAAAAAAAAACAGATGTAAGGCAAAGGGATTTACAAGTTATCGGTACTCTCATTTTAGCCTCGTCCGCGTCAGCTTTAAGCCCCGAAGCCAAGAGGCTAATCGGGGTGCTAGCGGCGGTATTGGTCCGATCGATATACCTGCCCACTTCCTGGATGAGGGCATCCGCAAAGTTGGTCTAGGCTGTTGCGTCGTGTTATATCCCTTGGATGTCGGCGATTTTGGTGATGATGGGTTATGAACCTCTTAAAAGGGATGCGGCCACGCTTGCACACTTTGTGTAACCTCTACACATGTGTGGTTGGCACGTGACTCAACCGCGTGACTCATCTCCGGATTGAAGATGCTCAATATTTCTTTCCAGGTTGCTCAACCATGTGCCGCATCTCGTTTGACAGCCAATTGATGCAACCATTACCATGGCTGAGCTCAGTGTCGAGAATACCGTCAAGCCTCAGCTGGACACGGAAACCGGGGAGATGGTTTCCAAGAGCGAGCTCAAGAAGCGAACGCAGAAGAGGGCCAAGAAGGCTGCGGCAACCCTGTTGCGCGACAGCAAGCAGACACTGGCCAAAGCCGAGGGAACATCTTTTGACCCCGACTCCATGTTCAAGCAGGGATTCCTGGCCGACGTTTACAAGCTTCGTCCATCCAAGAACGTTGTCACGCGATTCCCACCCGAGCCGAATGGCTACCTCCATGTATGCATGACTTTGTACCTAAGATGTTTTTTATATTCGTAAAAGATATATACTGACCTGTTTCTGGCTAGCTTGGGCACGCCAAGGCAATCGCAGTCAATTTTGGCTTTGCGCGATACCATGGTGGTGAAACAGTACGTTGAAAACCTAGACTCTGTGGCTTATAGCTTGCTAACGCTCAACAGATCCTCAGGTGCATGCTTCCCATAATCTCAGTCGACCTCCAGATTTCACTTACACGACGAACTTAGATTTGATGATACGAACCCAGATGCCGAAGGAGCAGAGTACTACCTTGCAATCGAGGAGACAATAAAGTGGCTTGGATTCACCCCATCTAAGATCACGTATGCTTCAGACAACTTCCAGCGCATGTACGACCTCGCCGAGCAGCTGATCCGCAAAGGCAAGGCTTACGTGTGCCACTGCGATGAATCCGAAACCAAGCTACAGCGCGGCGGTGAGGATGGCTTGGCTCCGAGATATCGCTGCGAGCATGCAAACCAGGATGTCGACCGCAATCTTGTGAAATTCCGCGGCATGCGTGACGGCGAGTACGTCCCACAAGCTGCCTGGCTCCGCATGAAGCAGGATATCGAGAATCCGAACCCGCAGATGTGGGATATTGCCGCCTACCGAATCCCCAAGAATCAGCATCCGCATTTTCGGACTGGTACAAAGTGGCGAGTGTATCCGACATATGACTTTGCACATTGCTTGTGTGATAGCTTTGAGGGTATTACGCACAGTCTTTGTACAACCGAGTTCATCATGTCGCGAGAGAGCTATGAATGGCTAAATCAGTAAGTATTCCTTGCCGTCGGGCGGCAGAAGCGTCTTGATTGAACCGTGACTGTATAATGGGGCAGTAGCTTATCTGGAAACAGGCTTCTTGTTGAACACCAACCAATGCAGCGCGAATATGGCCGCTTGAAACTTGACGGCACAATCATGAGCAAGAGAGATTTGAGACGGTTGGTCGATGAAAAGGTGGTGCGCGGCTGGGATGACCCCCGGTTGTACACCCTGAAAGGGATACGGCGACGAGGCATACCCCCGGCTGCGCTTCTTTCCTTCATCTATGAGCTCGGCGTAACCACGGCATTTGTGTCCATCAACATCAAGCGATTTGAGCAGTCCATCCGGCGGTACCTCGAAAAGACTGTCCCTCGTCTTATGCTTGTTCTCGACCCCGTGCGACTCGTTATCGAAGACGCCGAGGAGCAAGACCTCGACGTGCCCTTCTTGTCCAAGGATCCGAGCATGGGATCGCGGAAAATTCGGCTCACAAAGGCCGTCTACATCGATCGCTCCGATTTTCGTGAAGTGGACAGCGAGGACTACTTCCGTCTCGCTCCCGGCAAGATTGTTGGTCTCCTTCAAATGCCGTATCCTGTCCAGGCGATTTCGTTTACCAAGGATGAGGGAACCGGGGCTGTCACGGAGATTAGAGCCGTCTTTGACAAGAGCGGCAGCAAGCCCAAGACATTTATCCAGTGGGTTCCTGAAGGCTCGCTGAAGGCTGAAGTGCGTGTTCAC
Source organism: Cordyceps cicadae (assembly GCA_002968875.1). NCBI lineage: Eukaryota > Fungi > Ascomycota > Sordariomycetes > Hypocreales > Cordycipitaceae > Cordyceps > Cordyceps cicadae. Next base: position 17,907 of record MWMN01000074.1, on the reverse strand, counting down.
GCCGCCTTGTTCAAGTCGGACCAGCCCAAGTCAGTGGCCGGAGGGTTCATGAACGATGTCAACCCCGACAGCGAGACGATCTGGCCAAACGCCATGATTGAAACCGGCTTTGACGAAGTGCGTCGGCGTGCGCCGTGGCCGCGGGCAGAGAGTGAGGAGACCAGGGACTGCGGACCGGAGAGTGTCCGATTTCAGGGCGTGCGTGTGGCCTACTTTGTAAGTGACATCTTCCCTGCATGTACTTGGACGGTGATCCCACCAGCAATGCTGACATGGTGTGGTTTGCTGCTTGACAGGCTTTTGATTCGGACAGCACGGAGGAGAAGATTGTACTCAACCGCATTGTGGCTTTGAAGGAGGACTCTGGGAAGAGTAGCCGAAGCTGTTGAAATCGACTTGTCCAGAAGCAGACCCCAGAGTAATCTCTTGTGAAGTGCCAGACATGCTATCGATTCGAGTCCCAGTCCCAGGGGAGGGGGGCAAATCAAGTAACTTGGGTCAGACGGACATGGCCGCTGTGCGAATTGATCAAGAAAGAAAAATATATTCTACTTTTTAATTCAGTTTATTTAAATCTGCCCCCTTCCTTTTTCTTTTCCCTAGACTTGCGCCAGAAACGGGATAACGGCTTCCAAACCAAGGTAGCGCAACAAGGGAGCGTCGTGATGCCGAGGTGACGTCAATGACGAGGTAGCAGCGGTTATTATTAGCAAGGTCCGATCAACCAGCTACTATATCAGCACAAACAGCCCAGAGCATTTTTCTTCGTCTTTCTTTTTGTTTACCATCATTGTTCTCGTTTAAATCGTCCAACAGGTTCATCATCTCAACTCTACTCGATACCGTAAAACACACAAAAACTTGACCAAGATCGGCCATCATGTCTTTTGCCCTCCGATCCGCCTCCCGCGCCCTGCTGCCGCGCGCATTCTCCACGACGGCCGCCTACCAAAAGACGGCCACCGAGACGGTCAAGGATGGCATCCGAACGGTCGACAAGGCCGTGAGCGGCAAGATTGTCGACGGCATCGACGCGGCAGGTAAGCAGGGAAACTCGGAGCCGCGGGCCCCCGGCCTCCGAGAAGGGAAAAAAAAAACGTCACAAGCTAATCAAAAGAGGGGATCCAGAATCCGCCAGTCACAAAGTAAAGCAGGCGTCGGAGAGCGCCATGGGCGGCAAGTCGGCGGCCGGCAAGGCCGAGGAACTCAAGGGCAAGGCCAAGGGAGCGGCCGAGGAGGCCAAGGGCAAGGCGAAAGGCGCGGCGGCGGACATTAAGAAGAGCTTGTAAGCTCGGTACAACACTTTGACTGTATTTTATCTTTATTTTTTGAAAAATCTCCTGCAGGAGTTCTCCTTTTATGAAGGGGGCTAGCAATGTTCAGCATCACATCTTGCGTCCAACAACACCCATTGTTCCATCAACCTCCGTGCAAAATAACCCCGAACTTTCCATCTCAGTCCTTCTTGGTGGTCTTCTTCATGCAACACAGCCTCAACTCCCACAGCGCCGAAGCAACGAGGAGCAGCACGCCGATGGCAATCAGGTCCTTGCCGCTGCAGAGCAGGCAGAGCAGGCCCGTGAAGGCGCTGGTCGCGCAGGTTCGGACGGCGGCCAAGACGAGCATGATGACCGCCACTATGGCGGCCGCTCCGGTCCATGGTGATCTATTCAAAGACTACTTGTCAATTTTGATGTCCGCATACTGGCGAAGATGATCCCGGGGGGGAAGGGGTGGCGGGGGGTGTCGAGACGTACGTGTGGAAGCACTGGTGCAGGCCCAGGATCAGCACGAGGAAGCCGAGCAAGGCAAGCACTGAAGCCGCCTCGGGGGTTTCAAGGCTGTCAAGGTCGGGGTTGCCGCCGCCGCCGCCGCCGCCGCCGCCGCCGCGCTCGCAAGAGTCCATGTCGTCGAATGCGGTGCTGCCCGGCTCCGCGAGGGCCTTCGTCTCGGCGTTTCCCATGGCAAAAAGGGCTGAATGGAGTTGTTGTTGCTGGTATGGATAAAGATACTCTCGAGACCGCGTCACTAGCTGAGAATAACTTTCTAGGTGGGTTTCTTCTTCGGAAAGTCGTCAGCTTGAGCCTTTATATAGACCAGATACAGCTCGACAAGTTTTGCTCGTCTCACCTGGCCAGCGAGACCTTTGATGCAATAGCTGCTTCCGCTTCAAAGGCCCCCAGAAACTACGATATGCGTGGAATAGTGCGCGAGATGGTTTCATATCATGACAGCTTACAATTTTTAATGATACTGAACCTGGCACAAAGAACTGAAAGACTCGGTACGACCAAGGGCGAAACCAAACGACTCGGTTGAACATGGCTGGGCTAGGCGTAGTTCTTGTGGTGGCCTGCCCAGGTTTTTCATGTGGCATGAATACAAACAGATCCAAGAAGGGGACTAAATCGTATTCATCACGTCTTTGTGTCTCGCTAGCTCCAACTTTTTTCCCTTTGGCAGGGGATGGGAGAAGGAGAATGACTGCGGGATGTAGTACAGCTTCTTGGGACCCATGAAACGTCTCCAATCAGTTGCGGTGTATTAGCCAGAACAAAGCAGAAAGGGGAATCATTATAAACACGGCCTGTGGAATTTACAAGGACACATGTTTCAGCCCTATATGATGTACATGACCTCTGCAGCACTCATTCAACTCACCCTTCATTATAAGCCGCCACAGCCGGGGAGCTCGGCCGGCTCCACTGGCTGCCGACGGCCGAAGTGGGGAATCTCGCGTGCCCGCTCGCCACTTTCTTCTTCCAAGAACCAACGAACCTTGACCTCTTTCAACCTCCGCTCATTTTCCCCAGGCTGCCTTTCTTCTATCTTTCTTGACATTCATTGTCACTTGCTCTGTTAATCAGCAAGACAACAGTAGGCGACTTTCTCACCTTTCCGTTCGTCCCGCAAACGACCGCCTACCCCATCCCAGTCGTCACGAGCCCGGCCCGCCAACACAACACCCACAAGTCCGCGATGATGGCGAGCAAGACGTCTGCCGCAGCCTTGTGCTCAGCCTGCCGCGTCTCCCTCTTTCCCTCCTCTCCGTCCGTCCCCTCGCATCAAACATCTCGACCTCGTCCCTCTCCACGCCCACCCACCACCACCGCACACCGCCGTCAAACGTACGCAACTACGTCCTCCTCCTCCTCCTCCTCCTCCGACACCACACCGCCGCCACCGCCATGGCCTAGCTCGCCGCACCCAACACCCTACGAGATATTCGGCATGGCCCGACGCGACCCCTACGCCAAGCGCCGCTTCCACCAACTCGTCAAGCTCTACCACCCCGACACCGCACCACCACCACCACCACCCACCTCCTCCTCCTCCTCTGCGCCGCTGCCCCCCTCCGTCCGCACCGAGCGCTACCGGCTCGTCGTCGCCGCCAACCACCTCCTCAGCGACCCCTCCCGCCGCCACCTCTACGACCTCCACGGCGCCGGCTGGGCCTCCCCCCACGACGACCACGACAACCACCACCTCCGCCGCCGCGACCGCGACTGGCGCCACCAACCCGGCAGCGCCGCCCGCAACGCCACCTGGGAGGACTGGGCCGCCTGGCACGAGGCCCAGCACTGGCGCCGGCAACACCCCGGCGCAGCGCGCCCGCCCTCCAAACCCGTGTACATGAGCAACGGCCTATTCGCCGCGCTAGTCGTCACCGCGTGCCTCGTCGGCGCGCTCGCGCAGAAGAACCGCGCGCTGGCCGTCGGCGAGCAGTACGTCGGCTTCGCCGAGGACCGCAACGCGGACATTGGCCGCGCCGTGCGGCGGTCCGCGAGCGCCGCGGCCGGCCGCTCGCGCGAGGAGCGCATCGACTCCTTCGTCCGTGAGAGGGAGAACCTCGCGTACCGCTACCGCCCGGGCAGGTACGATGACGCGTCGTCGTTGGACGTGCCTGGGGCGGTGGAGGAGGAGGAGGAGGAGGCGCGGCGGTTGCGTGCGGTGAAGGTGCCGCCGCCGTAAACTGGGGCGCTCGGGTGAAGCTCTGTATATATTTCTGTGCATATTCTCAAGGCGGTGTGTATGTTTTCCGCGTGGCCTTTCTATCCGTGTCTGTGATGTAGCTGTCCGTGATTGGCTGACTGCAATTGGATATAAAATTGCTCAGCCTACGTGTGTACCTCTGCAGCGACGATACCTCGCCATTGTCCAACGCCATAAGAAATCCATACAATTGATGTATTTTTTTTTTAATAGCAAGAGTGCGTCATTGGGCAATTGGCATGGAAATCGCACTCCATATCAGCCGTGGTGACGTAGGAAGATCATATCTGGCCTCGACTATTCCACTGCAGGGTAGCTAACTAGAGAAGGCTCCAAGCTCACCCACCACAAGCTCCCTAGCTACCTAGAAAAGCACATCGCGAGCTTCCTTGTGCTACCCTACCCTACCCACTGGGGTAATAATAAAGCTCACTCCCTTCAGGGGCGGGCGTGCGAAGGAACCAGGGCAGTCTGACCCACGCAGCTTCTTGTGTCTCCGAGTAATTCTCGCTGGCCGTCGAAAAACGAGCCGCGGCGGGCGAGCTACAGCGTCCCTGGCTACGGCAGCATTACAGCGCTATTTTGCTGAGATTACACCAATACAGGGGCAAATCAGTCGCTGCTCTCTTGCCTTGTCCTTTTCTTTTCTTTTCTTTTCTTTTTTTTTTTTTTTTTTCTTTGGTGGCCTAGCGTCGGCAATGCCGCGTCTCGGGGCGTGCCGGCATCTTGCCTGCTGGTCAAGCCACGGTCTCAGTGCTATTTGGACAAGTTGACAAGATTACCTATCGGTGTGTCCTCGATTACAGCGCAACTGCTAAGTTACTAGCAGGGAGGTACAGAGGCTATTACGCTAATTTTCGAGCATCATGATGACATGTCCACAGCCGTGGGCCGTGAGCGTGTTTCTGTCTTGTGCCTGGACAAAGCAAAGCCCCACGACTCCACTGGCTCGGTCCAGGTTCTTGTGTGATGATTTGAGGGAAAAGGAGCGCAGAAAGGGGCAGGGAGACACTTCTCTTGCAGTTGCAAGGCATCTCGCGCTGGAATGGCCACCAGTGGGATTTATTGCTCTTCGCACACCAGGGTTGCGCCTAGGGTACATGCTGCTGTCATACCAGCCATCAGGTGTCGAGCTCGAGATGCCGCGAAAATAAGCTCTCTCATAAGATGCGTCAGTTTAGCCGCCTTACCAGTAAGTCGGAGCGCCACATGCAGGATAATGTATTGTTAGTAGGCTCCCAGGACGGGCTGCAGCTTTTGCTCAGGCACCTCGGAACTGCAAGGAAAAGGAGCTCGCTCGAACAGGTATCGCGCAGGAAACGAAGGCCAAGACACGCGCTAGAATGACAGGTAGAAAATTTTTCTGTCCGCCAGGCCGGCCGAGCTGACAAGGGTATCACGGATCATGTATCATGGTACGGAGTACAAAGGGTCACGTAATACCTTTACCTACAGTAGGGGCATGCCGTGGCAAGGGGCCGCCGGCTTACCCAGCCAGCCACTGCCAGCCAGTTGATGAGTTGATGGCAACGGCATGCAACACACCACGCGCCACCCGTTGTTAGTGCTTTCCAGCGCTGGGTGGTAGTCGAGTTTCCGAGGCCGAGCTAGGCGAGCAGAGCCTCAGGCCGTTCATAATGCTTGTGCGAGATCCACTGCGAGATTGCCAGAAAATGGCGCCTTTGCCGGTGTCGTGGTCTGCGGTCTGTATGTACGGACACTTGCCGTTCAGCTCGCAATCCGAGAAAGAACTGGGATATTGGCAACTCGGCCATAGATAAACGTGTTGTCGAGTTGAAAAAATGCCAGGATCATGTTCCTCTCTACCATCTTGGTGAGATCCAAACTGTAGAACTGTCGTCCCCTTTTTTTGTCGTTGCGTATGTTGTTTGTTGGCTTCGGAACCTGGCGGCGTTCCGGTCGGTAGCCGGTGACCTCGGGCGTAGGCGTATGTCTGTCTGTCGTACTGGTACTGGTACTGGTACTGGTACGTCGGCTCTAACAATGGGTTCGGTTCCTTGGTGGCCGTTGATCAAAACTCGGACATCAAAACCACCAAAGGAAAACGGGCAAACCACCGCCTTTATACCTTCAGTCTCTGCTGCCCGTTCCTGGATTGTCCCACAGCGAAAACAAGCCGTATCCAGTCTTTTTGCTCTCTTCTCACCATGACACACACACAGCTGGTTGGGAGCAAGAGCTTGTGAGCAGGCACAACGGGAGCGATAGCAGAGCCGCACACCCCCTTGAAGCTTCTTTGAGGCCGACCAAAGACCCGCTTACGCTGACCCGAGACACTCTCAGCGGATACCTGGTCCAACTTTATCTGTTACTGCCACACCTGCCAACCAGCAGGCTAATTCTATTTGCTGTTGGCGCCCACGTGTAATTAACAGACATCCGCTGGCCAGCCAGCCAGCCCAGCCAGTCCAGCCCATGTTATCTGGGTGCAGGGTCCCCTGAGGTGTGCTGTATATTCAGTCAGTAATACTCACTGGTTACAAGGCATGGCAGGCAGCTCTTGGGGGGGGGGTGCCAGCCAGTAACTAATTCCCGAAATAGACGTCGCTTCCTCAGGCTGAATCTTTTGCGGCCAAGCCTTTAGCGCTTAACCCGATATGGCCGGGGTTTCTGCAGCCCATCTGCGCCGGGCTTCCGCCGATAAGTCCTAATGCGGCATATCTGATAACCTTTGGCTGTAAAAAAAAAAAGTTGTATCCTGAATTCAATGGCATCAACACTCCGTCAAAGGCTGAAAAAAGTTTTTCTCCCCCCCCTATTGAGCCGCAAAGTTAGTGTGCTGGTTCGCAACCGTGGCGTCCATCTCATTGATTTGTCCGGAATACCTCGTCAGAATTCGTCCAGAGCAACTTTATTTATACCTTTCTTTCCATGGTGAGCAAAAGGCAGCAAATAGCTCGGCACAACACATCGTATAGCCGCAGTGCTGTATCGTGTACGTACGAATAGTGCCTTGCATTGGATGGAGAAATGGCTGCCTTGCATTCGGTCTCCGTACCAGCCAACAAGCAAACAAATTGCTTTGAGGCTTTCTTTGCTCGTCCGTCTTATTCGCACACCCCATCCATCCCTCCGTTTCCATACTATTTTTTTTTTCCTTTGCCTGTGCTCATGATTCATGGCCCACCCGCCAAGCACGCAAACGTCTCGGGCTTCCAAACTCTTCTCTCCAGTAGAACTGGCTTGTTGGCTGGATCCTTCCCACTCTCACACCCTCCCAAACCCACCCGACTTTGCCCGATCCACAACCAACGCCTGGTTCGTGAGGCCATCACCGTAGCCATCCTTCTCACACACCCTGCTGGCCCCCGTCCATGTTCTGCCTCTCGTCAGAATATCCCTCTCCCCCAGCCGCCTCGGCCCCCCTTCGCTCTCTTCCCATCATACCGTCCACAGTCCTCAAATTCCCGTAGCATACTCGTAGACCCCAACCCCAGTGGATCTCTCTCACCTGACTCCAGTCCTCTCTCTCCTTCTCCCTTTTCCTCCACAGACTTTTACTCCTTCTCTCCCACCCTTTTGCTTCCAGTCCTCAGCACATCTCCAATACCTCACCTTCAACCAAATCTCAATCTCCCCTCACCAATCTTCACAATGGCCTCCCGCTTCGTCGCCTCCCGCCTGGCTTCTGCCGCCCGCGTCAACGTCGCCGCCGCTTCCAAGCGCTCCATCTCTGGTATGTTGCATCACGGCCCGAGAAAACTTTTCTTCCATCCAAGGGCGATCTGGAGCTCGTCAATCCATCCCAATCGACCTACCTGGCTGTCAATGGCACCAGCCAATGGCACCAATTCGCCCTCAATTCTCTCGACAAGCCGCAGATTGAACCAATTGGCTAATATTTCCCGTCTTCAGGTGCCGCTAAGCGCACTCAGGTCGTCCCCCGCACTGCTTTCCAGGTCCAGCGTCGTGCCTACTCCTCCGAGATGGCCAACGCCCTGGTTGAGGTCTCCAAGAACATTGGTATGGGCTCTGCCGCCATTGGTCTGACCGGTGCTGGTATTGGTATTGGTCTCGTCTTCGCTGCCCTCATCAACGGTGTTGCCCGCAACCCTGCTCTCCGTGGCCAGCTTTTCTCCTACGCCATTCTGGGTTTCGCCTTCGTCGAGGCCATCGGTCTTTTCGACCTCATGGTTGCCCTCATGGCCAAGTTCGTACGTATAACCGATTTGCCGAATATCCCTCATAGCCCCGGCTAACTCCGCCCCAGACGTAAACAATTTCTCATTCAATTGAGTCGATCCCTCTTCACTGATGGGGTCTCTAATATCCGGGGACGATCAGCGATGTTGATGCGCGGTATAAAGTTCTCGACGGGGAGTCTTTGCCGGCACTCACCTATGTTTAAAAACGGAATTGCATTATAGACGGGATCAAGACGTCGGAGGCGGACATGTCAAGGGACATGATCGTGATAGATTTTGGAAAGCCCAAACACAAGTTCCTCTTCGGAACTACCCTGTAAAATAAAAGGTCAATCATCTCGATCATAAAGTTTTTCTTTGTCGACACCAATCGATACTATTTTCAGATATGCTTTTCCTGGAGACGTGATAGCTTGCAATGCGGAGAGGATCTGGCGGGGAGGACCTGGCAGTGATGGTAGCGATGTATCTCGGCCGGGAACACCGAATTATCTCCATGCATTTTGCTGGGGTCGACGGGAATCGAGGGACGCGTCGGCTTAAGCGTAGACGGCGGCGAGAGCCGTGAACAATTGTTTACTGCCCGGTGTCTTTCTCTATTAACCGTTGTCCGATATTTGCGAGCCCAATTGACTTGTTCCTGTCGATGGGACTGCAGGCAGCGCTGATTTCGGCAACTGATCGCTTGAGCTACCTTTCGGCAGCTTCAGTGCTGATTGAAGCTCATGGAGCAGCAAAGCTAATGTTGGTGATATTGGCGCAACGCCTTGATCAAGGCTCCGAGGGCTGGCACGGCAAATGGATTGCAGGAACTGGACTGATATCTGCTCATTCAAGGGGCTGAAAACTGATCATTATTTGAGCGTACACATATTTGTTTCGAGGTTCGGGTCGTCGCATCATTCGTCGGCTTGGTCTGGTGAAGGGTGCTCTGGAATCGCGAGTAGGTTACGTGTTGTTTCCCTGCGACTGTTGAGACAGGAAAACGCCGCGCATTCGATACTGATCGCTCCTCTTCATTGATGAAGAGCCCTTCGCAGTTTCGATGGAGATGCTACTCCTCATGCGAGTTTGGAAAGACCGCACACAAATGCGAGGGCCCGAGTCCATACCTTGTGTCTCGGTCGCTGCTGTCAAGTAAGGTCTAGAACCAAATCAAAGTCACAACTGATGCCAAGAATATCCGAGGTGCACATCTAGATGAAGATGGAGGTATTTCATTGAGTAACGTGAAGATGTTTAAAGGCTGGCAACCCTGCGATTGGCACGCGATGCTGCACCTTCCCCTCACTTTGAGGCTAGACAACGGGCCGACCGTGTTTTTCCGGCTTGGCCTCCCTGCACAACGGTGTGAACCCTGCATTACGCATTACGCATTCCGTGTGGCATCGATGTCGAATATGTAGGTGGCTTGAAAAAAAAAAAGAAGACCATTACTGCAGGTCGCTGCACTACCTTGTGTTGCACTACCTTGGGTAAAAATTCCCTCTGTTTGCTGTCCCATAAACAATTATACGCACTCTCTCTCATCAGCTTCAAGCATGCCAATTCCATTTTGACCGAAAACGCCATCTCGAAATATGCTATATACAAAACTCATTTCTTAAACGTAGCACTTCTCTCTCCCCGAATTGGCGGCGCCTTTCTTGCGCCCTTCAGCAGGTCGTCGCCCGTCTTGGAATATGGGTCAAACACCTTTTGCTGTTTTGCTGGGCGTGCAGCCAGGGCCGCGGCGGTTTCGTCGCGCTTCGCGTGCATAACGGATGTCGCTTTGCTATAATCGAACGGCACTGCGTTGTACTTCTTGTCTGTTGCCACCACCTTCTCTTCCCTCTCCGCCTGTCGCCGCGCCTTTTTTGCCAGCTTGGCTTCCCGTTTCTGCTTCTTTTCCAGCTTGGCCTGCTGCTTTTCGGCCTTGCGTTGCTTCTTCCGCGGAGCCTCATCGTCAATATCGATAATGCCGCCGGTCGGCGCCGGCTCCACTGGCTTGTCGGCCGGTTCATCCTCGTCAGATTCGGACTCTTCGCTAGTTTCCGAGTCCTCGTCAGGTGCAGATTCCGACTTCCGTTTTGTGCCACGCTTCAGCGTGAACTCTTCATCCTCCTCGACAGGTGCGGGCGGGGCAGGCGAGGAAGCTTCGGGCTTCACAGTGGAAGAGATATCTTCCTCCAGCTCCGTGCTCTCTTGAACAGAAGCAACGAATCTTTGCCAAGGGAATGGAACCTCATCGTTTAAGCTATCATCCACATCCCGTGAACCGCTCCGCCGTGAGCTGATGGGAATATCGCCAAACAAGCGTGAACGAGGCATACTTCCGCAGGAAATTGTGCCGCCAAGCTCTGGCAACTTGGCAAGAACGCGACCTGGCTTGGGCAGCGCATTTCTCGTCGCCGCGTCTGGAGCGATGCTTGCAAAGAAGTGCAGCAAACTCAGTCCCGGATGTTGGCTGGCTTCCAAAACTCGGGGCCATATTTCATTGATTCTCGATCTAGCCAGAGGCGCTGTCAGAGGCATCAAACTATGAAGAGCCTTAGCATCGGGAGGATTAGCACGGCATATATCCGCTAAATTGTTTGTTCCCAGGACGAAGTTGGGACTCTCATCTTCTTTTCTTGCCGTGTCGTCCCTCCACTTCCAAATAGTTTTGAATAGAGTGAATTGTGCAGCATCGTAAGACAAGTGCGAGTGCTTCAAGACGTAATTGTACCAGCCCCGGGGCCCCTCCCCAGTTTCTTCGTTGTATCCTGGGTGTACATGTCGAGATAATGAAAGCTCTTTAGATTTTTGCAGGGCGCGACCGATGAGATTCTGCTCTGGTATGCTTTGATTTGACGAGGAGACCAGGTCATTGCGAACCTGGTCATATATATGAAGCAGATAATGTGTATCGGATCGAGCATAGTAAAGCATTTCTTCCGGGATTGGGCGAATACGCCAATCGGCCAGTTGGTATTGTTTATCGGCGTCAAAATTGGCAAATTTGGAGAGTAAAAAGGCAAGACTTCGCCCCGAGTAAGCCAATTGCTCGCAAGCGAAGAATGTGTCGAAAAGGCCATTGACATAAAGGCCTAGGTCGCGCTGTAGCCAGACCATGTCCATATATGCTCCGTGAAACACTTTTATGATGGAGGGGTCCGCAAAAACTTCGTTGAGCACCTCAAGCTTGTGGCGCCAGGGCTGAAGAGTGTCGACGATCCAATCCTGCTGCCGGGTGCTGACCTGCATGAGAGAAACGAGACCAACATATGTTCGAAAGTCGTGGTGTTCGAGATCAATGGCGATCTCCTTGGCCTTTTTCAACTCTTCGAGCATCTCGAGCACACCTTCATACGTATCCACCCATTTTGCTGTGGTTGTTTCGACGGGCTGCCACGGAATAGGATCGGCTACCCTGAAAGCGCTGTCGGGGTAGGTCATTTGTAGGATTTCATGCTCATATGGGTGTTTGTATCTGGAGAAGCAGTTAGAGAATGAAGATTTGCATCATGCAGAATACGTACTGTGTTGAGCCGTCTTCGTCGGTGAATGTGACCAGACTTTCTTGCAGAGGCACAACAGCATGCGGCTTATTTGTAAGAGTAGGCTTCCATGGACCAGTGGGAAAATTGTCAGGTGGGACATCGAAGAGATTTTGTGGCTTGACGACATTCGCATTTCGGATGACTTTGTTGGTGGATTTTGCTCGCTTTGAGGTAGAGGCCTGTATGATGTTAGCTATCTACGCGTTGGAGTCGAGATGGAAGTGTACACACAGCATCTGAGGGGGGTTCTTTGCGTTTGATGAGCCCTGTGTATTCATCGAGGGCTGTGTCGGCCTTTTCGAGGACCGAGTCGACCACGTCGACAACACCTTGCCAGTTCATATCGATATCTTCGGCATCTGTGAGACTCGGTGCGGCGACACCGCAGGCGCGTGCAGCCGATCGCAATAGGCGAGTTGAGAGATCGAGTAGGCGTGCCGACTTTTCATCGAGCTGCTCCGCGGCGTCCGGGTTGACGGTCCGCTGGAAGCTGAGATCCTCGGCGGCAATGCGGTTCGCATACTTGACGGTGGATACAAGGGATTTTTGAACCCCGTCCTGCAGGGACTTGAAGTCCTGAGGCGCCGCCATCATGAGGGTGGTTGATGCTGATGGTAATCGTGATGGGCAGCCTGTCGCACGGGAGCAGACAAAAATTCATGGCTTATCGATATGGAGGTGGTAGCCCCACTGACTTTGTCGGCGGCGGTTGGTGGTGTAAGTGGTTTGTGTCGCTATGGATGCTGGGTCTTTGTCTCTATAGCTATGAGACTAGAGGCATTTATTCTACTCTGTATTTATTTTGCTCTTATGATGTTTGGCAGTTTTCGATACTATAACTTGTCTTGGGTGATGCAAGTTGCGGCGACCTGGCGCGCATTAGATAATGCTTCTTATGGATATGAATGAGACTGATAGACTATCAAGTGCGTCAACATACACAAGTAGTACGTCGGTTCACCTACGCTTTCCTCTTTTTTTTTTCTGAGTAAAAACGGAATGTCGGTTTAGCTGCTCGACATGTATGACAAGCAGCGGATGCATGAGCAAGCCACAATGAGGCGTCACCTGATGTAATAAAATACAGAGGCAAGTGCCCAAACCCACAGAACGACCAAGGAAAACGCGGCTACGACTATGCTTTTGACAATTTGTCCGTAATTACTCTTTCTAGCAAGGTTGGGCCACCAATCCCCCACCACCAGCCGCCTCGTTTTGCTGCCTTGCGCACCATGCTTCGAGTCAACAGTAGGTAATAAGGTAACTAGCTTTTACCAAGGTACATACTTGCATACACTGGGTGGCAATAGTATATTGACCACCCAGTAGGTATTTTATGTATCTTGTGTATTTTCTATGTCTTAAGTATCTTTTATATTTTATATGTCTAATCTGTTTTTATGAATTTCTACTATCTTTAGAATAATTTATTTGAAAGAAGGTAATTCTTTTAACTATATTCAGTATCTTACTTATCTTTAAGATAGGTGAGTACCTGGCAGCGGATAAATAGGTACCTACATGTCACCACCCACTCACTGTACCTACTATACCGATGTACATAGCTGGTCAATCTGCCCCTCATTGCCCGCTTAAAAACGCTTCGTCCATCAAACAACTCACTCACTCGTTCTGCACGACATCCTTGCCATTGGACGCTGCAGCGGAATAAATTACCGCAAACCCCAGAAAACCATCTCTGGCGACGTCTATTGCACACTCTTCTCACCCGACTGCCCTATTTCTCCCCTGCATGGTAACGTCTCTCACATCCGCCCGCCTGCCCGCCTGCTACCTGCCCGTTTGGCATCACCACCTCACCATCTATCCACCACGCGCGGCCACCCCACCTAAGCCGGCCAGCCCACAACACTGCTCTTCCATCGCTCCTCCAGCTCTTCATCCTGACGTTGTTGTTGTTGGGCAGCACAGGCCCTTTGCGCGATAACATCGACACGCCATACGCCTTCGCCAGATCTCAGACCATCCAGACGTCTGCACCACCGTCGCCATGTCCGCACCGGCAGAGACACAACAGGAGCAAGCCGCGCCCGGCCGTCTCTTGCTTCTTTCGAACCGTCTGCCCATCACCATTAAGCGCTCCGAAGATGGTAGCTACACTTTCTCCATGTCCTCTGGTGGTCTCGTCACCGGACTCAGTGGTCTTAGCAAGACCACCAGCTTCCAGTGGTATGGATGGCCTGGCCTCGAGGTCCCGGACAACGAGGTCGAGGGTATGAAGAAACGTCTCAAGTCAGAATACGGCGCGCATCCCGTCTTCATCGATGACGAGCTCGCTGACCGTCACTACAACGGCTTCGCCAGTACGTTTCCCTTATGCTGCTGCCCCTCTCTACCGTCTCACACTAACAATGCTAGATTCCATTCTCTGGCCGCTGTTCCACTACCACCCCGGCGAGATTACCTTTGACGAGTCTGCCTGGGTTGCCTACCAGGAAGTCAACCGCCTTTTTGCCCAGACTGTTATCAAGGACGTTCAAGATGGCGATTTGATCTGGGTCCACGATTACCATCTCATGCTCCTGCCCCAGATGCTCCGCGAAGAAATCGGAAACTCAAAGAAGAACGTCAAGATTGGTTTCTTCCTGCACACGCCATTCCCCAGCAGTGAGATTTACCGCATCCTGCCCGTCCGCGAACCCCTCCTCACGGGACTCCTCGACTGCGATCTTATCGGCTTCCACACATACGACTATGCCCGCCATTTCCTCAGCAGTTGCTCGCGCATTCTCGGCACCCCAACTACGCCAAACGGTGTCGACTGGAATGGCCGCTCCGTCACCGTGGGAGCATTTCCTATCGGTATCGATCCCGAAAAATTCGTCGAGGGTCTGAAACGCCCCAAGGTCCAAGAGCGCATCGCAGCCTTGAAGCGCAAATTCGAAGGCGTCAAGCTCATTGTTGGTGTCGACCGGCTCGACTACATCAAGGGCGTACCGCAAAAGCTCCATGCACTCGAAGTTTTCCTCACCGAGCATCCCGAGTGGATTGGTAAAATTGTGCTGGTGCAGGTTGCTGTACCTTCCCGTCAAGATGTTGAAGAATACCAGAATCTGCGAGCTGTGGTCAACGAGCTTGTCGGTCGCATCAATGGAAAATTTGGTACCATCGAATTCATGCCGATTCACTTCCTGCACCAGTCCGTGTCGTTTGATGAGCTGACGGCGCTCTACGCTGTTTCGGACGTCTGTCTGGTATCATCGACGCGCGACGGCATGAATCTTGTCTCATACGAGTACATTGCGACACAGCGCGAGAAGCACGGCTCCATGATCCTCAGCGAGTTCACAGGCGCCGCGCAGTCGCTAAACGGCAGCCTGATTGTCAACCCATGGAACACCGAGGAGTTGGCCAATGCCATCCACGACGCCGTCACCATGAGCCCCGAGCAACGCGCTGCCAACTACAGCAAGCTCGAACGTTATGTGTTCAAGTATACCAGCGCCTGGTGGGGTGCTACCTTTGTCGCCGAGATGACACGCCTCAGCAATGGCAACGAGGAGACGCAGGCAAAGACGTTGCGCAACGTCTCGGGTGCTGTGGTCTCTTCTGGTCAGAAAGTACTGACGGAGGAGACGGAGACAAAGGAACCCGGGACGACGCAAGCATGGTTAGAGGAATAAGCCCTGGAAACCCTCCTTGTTACTTGTGTTCTTTTTGTCGGGGTGGCATGTTGATGCATTCTGATGCAAACTAAATAACAAAATCACATGAATACACGACATGTGGGAGAATGGGACCAGAGTCGAGATGGTCTAGACTGCATTTGATCGTTATCTTTTAGCAGGAGTTTTGGTGGTTTATTGAATTTCTAGCGATCTATTTAGTTCATCCCAATTCGAATGATGCAAACAGCCGCGTAGCATCATCCACGTCGTGCCCGTCTTGAATTATTATTTCCCTCTTCTCCCAACCCCGCAGCCCGAACTCTATTGATAAATACTCTCCATGCTATCAACTAACTTGGTAGTTATAATTTTAGGTATGCATGCAGTCAGTCCGATAGTTAAGCCTGATGCAAGGGCCGGGCCGCCCACAATCCCCCGCCATTGATTGCGGCTGAAGAGGCGGCGTTTTCAACCTTGCTCCCAGGTTGCGACTTTTCAAATGCGTCGTTGGCGGGAATCGTCAGAAAAGATGCCGACATCATGTCGAGCCCTTCTTCTCTTTTCCATTTCATCCTCCGTTTCGGGGCAAGTTGATACCTACCAAGACTATGGCGCCATTCCTCCCATCGATGTTTGGCGAGGGCCTGCCGCAGTACAAATACTCGCCGATACCGCAGGGCACCCGGACCTTTCGCCTCGCAAAACTCCTTCCACCCGAACCCTCCTTGATCCCGGGGTTCGAGCCTACGATCCGCATCTCGATCACTGAATGCGAAGCAGGCGACGAAAGCGCACCCGCGTCCGTCGAATATGACGCCCTCTCGTACGCCTGGGATGTGCCCCCGCACGTGAAGAGGCCGAACCGCCGCATCATCGTCGAACTCGCCGACGGCAGCCGCGCGTACCTGCTCATCTACCGTTCGCTGGAGCTCGCCCTCCTGCAGTTCGCCGCCGCCAATGCCCGAAATGACGAGCAACAGTACGCGCTCCCCATCTTCGTCGACCAGATCTGCATCAACCAGGACGACGACGACGAAAAGGCAGACCAGGTATCGCTGATGCAGGCCATCTACGCACACTCACACCGAACCATCGTCTGGCTCGGCCCCGGCACCGCCTCGTCCAAGGCCTGGTTCGTCTACGTCCGCGCCCTCTGCGCCGACGGCGTCCTCGGCCGGCTGATGGGCCCGCGCGTCGCGACCATCATGCGCATCTACGACGCCATCGCGCACCCGGGCTCCGTCGACATCACCGACCCCGTCACGATCCGGGACCACGACGAGCTGCTGGCGCTGACGGAGCGCGTCGCCCTCCAGTATCCCATCGCCGCCTACCTGGCCCTGCTGCAGCGGTCGTGGTTTGGCCGGCTGTGGACGATCCAGGAGGCCTGCCTCCCGCGCGACGTGCTCATGGTCTGCGGCGACCAGTCGCTCTGCTTCTTCTGCTTCCGCGTCGGCATGTTCTTCTACAACGTGCAGAACAGCTACTGGCTGCGCCAGAACACGGCGCCGGTGCCCAAGAAGGAGCTGTGGATGCGCAACGCGGTGTTTGAAGCGACGGAGGGCCCGCGCCGCATTCACACCGAGCGTAGAGCGATTCACGGGACGGCAGGCCCGGCGCCACTGCACGAGATCACGATCAAGCACAGCCTGGTCAACGAGGCGGGGTGGAAGGTCGGCGCGTCGCTGGCGCAGGACCGCATCTACGGCCTGCTCGGCCTGACAGCTGCCGATGACCCTGTTAGAAAACGACTCGGCATCTACTACAACAATGAGAATCAGGCGGCCGCCCAAGTCCAGGCCTATACGGAGGTCATGGGTCTGTTTCTGGAACAAGGCCGCATGGACATGCTACTTTTTAACCAGTTCCCGAAAACAACGGCGGGACTCCCCTCGTGGGTGCCGGACTGGGCCATGGAACTGTCGCTGCCGGTGGCGTGGACGGCGTTGCACGAGCCCGCGTTTGCCGCCGGAGGCTCGCAAGTTGCTTCCCCCATCAAGTTTGACGCATCAACCGGAAGGGTCACCCTCACCGGGGCCTTGATCGGCCGTATCGCCGCGATCGGTCAAGCAACCTATGAGACTCACGACGGCCCGAACCTGAAGCAGATCAAGTACGACTCCGCCAAGCTCGTATTCGACGAGGTCGACGACTTTGTCCGTTTCGCCCTATGCCACAGCTCCTCCGCGACCCCGCCCGCCCCCGAAACCATCTCCCATACTAGTCTCCGCGTGTACGACTCCGGCCTCAGCGCGTGCCACTTCGCCGCCCAACACGGCTTCCCCGCCGCCGCCGCCGCCGCCGCCGCCGGCACGCAGCGCCTCCTCGAGCTGCAGTCCTCCATCTCCTCCCTCGGCGCGCGGCTCCTCCGCAGCGCCGCCTTTGCGCGCTCCTACTCGCTCCGCAACATCTACGCCACCATCGGCATCACCCCCTGGTACCTCGACTACTACCGCGCCACCACCACCCTCCACCACCTCGCCCGCGGACCCGTCGCCCTCGCGCGCACCGCCGTCCTCGCCCTCGCCGACCTCGTCGCCGACGTCATCGGCGTCTGCGCCGCGTCCGCCCCGCGTCCGCCTGGCGACCGCCTGGATC